>JAULAV010003935.1:0-45274 GCA_030789695.1 Scilla litardierei | reverse complement strand
GTCGACTCCCAAAGCAATTTTCTCTGAAACTCAGCTAGTTGAAAGACGTAATCAACTCCTGGGTGTATTGGAGGTTGACTACAAATAATGGATCGACTAGCTTGTTGCTCTCAAGAGTTTAAAAAAGATATTAAAAATTTTTAAAATATTTTGCTTTCAAAATCATTTGTGTGCGTGTGTGATATCTACTTTGGTTTTAACATAATCCTAAGAGCTCATACACTACACTATGACAAGACCTTCGGGAAGCTGATCCGGTAAATGCTTGCTTCTCCTGAATTTGAGTTCCTTTAAGCTTGAGCATGAGCTTCATCTTGTGCTTGATGTAGAACTAGCAAATTCGTCTTCGTCTCGTGTGTGGTTGAGCTTCTTCGGAGTATGCGTAAAGTCACCGTTCGTTGCATAATTTGCACACTTGAGTTGTAGTGTAGTTAGTACACTAACATCATTTGGTGTGTTCATCATCAAACCCACTTAGGGGTGGGATTCAATTTTCCATCACATACAAGGACTATAAGTGAGGTAAAAGGTGACTGCACAAGTACAATAAGTAACGTACAAGAGAAACCTGGTGATAGCAATAGTAAGACTAGCAGGCATGAACTGTAACAATAGTAAACATGCAGGTACTGAACAAGACGTGCACTAAACGAAATGGTTATTGTGGTGCTAGCAGTAATTAGCTAAACTATGTGACTCACGTAGGAGAGTAAAGTATGTAACCATGAGCCCACCTCTTTTTCCTCGGGGAGCTAATCCCGTGCGTCTACGTACACCATACTTTTGAAAACAGGTCATGAGAATACTTTTTGAAAAAGGACATGACATGACTGGAGACGAGACTCTAGTCACTTGAGAGGAGAGGTGACATCTGGTCATAGCTCCCACACTCTCTCTACAATGAGTTACCCCAAACCCCAGTGATGTGTCATGTGTATCAAGTATATGTTTATTTCGGGGTGTTTCACAAGATATTCCACAAGATATACCATAAGGTATTGCATAGGATATTCCATATGTTATTCCACAAGATATTCCATAAGACGTACCACATGACATTACAATAAGTCATTAGCATTCACTAAGTCATAGATGGCATTCATCGAGTATTGTGACTATTTAACATCGGTAAAGTGTAACAGGTGTAGCGATATTTCATGCATAAATTTCCAGTGACAAGTATAGAAATACTACAGGCATGGTGAATGTGATAAATCCGATAATATCGTGATCAGGGGTTCATATATGATGAGTATAGTAGAGAGATTCCCGTAAAGGGTCGAAATAACTATAATCAATGTTCACATTAGATGATAATTAGAATTCTAGTTTGATCCACATAAACATGGCCAGTCAGGTTTGGCCAAGCAGGTCACTATCCTTGTAGGGTGATCCAGACTTGGACATAAATGATCCTAGACACCGTCTCAGGGCCAATATTAAGAATGCAGACTATTAGCTTTTGCTCCATTGATATTGTTGGGTTACACAATGGAGTATTTCCTTATTTAATTAGGTCTCTGTATTGGCAATGTCGTATCTTTCAGTCAATAGTCGTTCTGCAGTTGAGTAGTTTCCCTATTTAATTAGGTCTCTGTGTTGGTAATGTCGTATGTTTCAGTCAATAATCATTCTGTAGTTGAATAGTTCCCTATTTAATTAGTCCAAGATAGTCATCTCTATGCTATGTTCATGCGTTATTCTATGGCTCATACTTTTACACTTGTTTAAACTTCTAAAGTTATAATTAGGGTGACTTATGGGTTTCGAGGTCGTCGTAGGAAGGCGAGTCTGGAGATAAAGCTAGCTGGGGTGTCCGTGCACGAGAAACGGTACCTACAAACATAAGAAATCACCGGTTAAAGGTTATACTATTTTCTACTTATTTATCTTACTCATTTTCATTTTTAGTATAGCTTAAAATGTATCAAAACGCGTACTCATAATTTTTAGAAATGATGGGTGTGAAAAATATAATTTTATCTAGGAAGAAAATAATTTTCGAAAGCTCATAGGTTTTTTAAAATAATTTTTAAACCCTTGAAATCAATTTTCTAGATTTAAAATGAATTAAAAACTAATTATCTAAATTATAAAATAACTATCGTAAACGTTCAACGATTTATTTAGAGAAATATACTATTCAGAAATTTTCGTATGATATGTCAAAATGTTACTCTTGACTAGTAGAATACGAAGATATTTTTATAATTGAAAAATACGGGTAATATTAGAATATATGTATTTTAAAATCAAATTAGAATTAATATAGTATAATTTTGAAAATTCATTTTTAACAAACTAAGTTTCTGATTGGGATGATTCCAGTGTCTACGAGTTCTATACAATGTGCTGGATTTTTTGGTGGTCTCCGGGTATTTTTCTGGTTCTTATATTATTTATTATCAATTTTAAAATGATAAACCCATAAAATATACAAGTATTTATACGTATATACGTATATATACTTACATATCGCAATTACTGTGCACTCCTCACTTCGTTCGCGCATGCACTGGGGTCGACGGTGCTGCGGGCAGCGACGGGGGCCGACAGGGTCACGGTCGGGGTCGGTCGGCGCGTGTCCGGCGATCGGTGGCACAGGAGGGCTGCGCGGCGGAAAATGTCGTCGCATGCTGCTGGTAGAGAGAGGGGTGATGGGGGCTACTTGGTTCTGTGGACGCTAGCGAGGCTTCGACGGAGGGGGCGGGAAGCGTCACGGTGCGGCAGTGGATGCAGGGAGATCGGTGGTGGCATGACTCCAGTGGGCGTCGTCGCTCGCGGCTGCGAAAAGCAAGCAAGGGGGCTTAGGCTGTCAATGGGTGCATGGGGCTTCAGGGGTTGCTTCTTCATTTTCAGGTGGCGATCAACTGCTCAGTAAGGCGGCAGGGGATGGGCTCTGGCGGCGGGTCTCGTTGGAGGTCCTCGGCAGCTCCGGCAGGGCGCTGTGAGAGGGAGGAGTGGCGAGAGTAGCTGAGGAGGAGGGGAGTTCTGGGTTGCCTTTGTGAGCAGAGGGGTGAGTTTACGGGGGTTTTATAATGTAGTATAATTAATATAATAATAATGCTAATTAATAGGGTAATTAATAGGAGTTAGGGGGATGAACCAGGTTTATGGGGAAAAACATGCATACACGTTTTTAGGTTGGGCTGCGATTAGGGTAGGTTCATTAGGGTTACTTAGAATAGGTAATTAGTAAATTAAATAATGGTAATTAGTATAAAAATATTATATCATTATTTTAATATTAAAATACCAATTTTCACATATGACTCCGAAAAATTACGAAAAAAATTCCACAGGGTTGTATCGTTGTGGGGATCATGAAAATAAAGTTCATTTTTAGATTTGAGTTACGAAAAAAATAAAAAAAATAATTTACTCATTTTTAAACTCACTTGAAATCGTCTTCATTACGGAAATACATGCACGATGAAATCAGGTCGTTACACTTGTGGTGACTGGCGGGTTCTTGAGCTCGGGAGGAGAGATGGCTGGCGTTGGTTTAGAGGAGTCCTTGGTGGTGGAGAATGAAGCTCATGGTGGAGAGGTGGGATCTTCGGTGGATGGTTGGGTGTTGCAGCAGAGGAGGAGTGTCGGCTTTGGGCGAAGGACTTGTATGGTCGGGGGGTTTGCATGAGCTTAGAAAAACCTATGCAGAGGCTTGGCGTTGGGGCTGGTGGTGGTGTAGTCTAAGGGTGTATTGGGATGGCACCGGAGAAGCTCACGGTGGAGCTTGGCAGTGTGTGTGCACAGCTGTAGGGGAGGCTGCGGTGGTACAGGGGCAGGGGGTCTGTTGGGGGTGGGCTCTCGGTGGCTCGGCGGGGATCATAGGTGTGATGCACAAGGGAAGAGGAGAGGGATGGGGTTGAGCTCTTGGAGGTGGAAGGAGTCGGGGTTTCTTAGGGGAAGCTGGGGGAGGTCAAGGGTCTCAGTGGAGAGGCCGAGGTGCTCGAGGGGTTTGTGTGATGGGGGGTTTGCTTGGGGGAGATGCCGAAGGTGGCTGCATAATGTTGGGTTGTGATGTAGCGAAGGTTGAGGCAACCGACGAGGGTTCTCAAGCTCAGTAGATGATGTTCGAGGCTCGACGGAGAGCAGAGGAGGATGGGGACCATGAGCTTGGCATTGGGTGTGGTCGAGGAGGCTCGTGGAGAGCATTGCATGGCTGGTTGTATTGCTCGGTTGCTAGGGTGTTTGGCTCGACAGGGATTTGGGGTTCACGACATGGAGTGGACGTCGCATGCTTAGGGAAGAGCTAAGGGTCTTGGCTTGTGCGTTGGGGCTTCGGTTGGGACTTGTGACCGGGGGTGAAGGGGGCTGTTGTTGTGTTGGGTTCTTCCCCCAACGAGGGAGAATGAGAGGTTTTATTAAAATAAAAATGGGAGTAAGTGTGGGGTTGTGTTTAAAGGGGGGTTATTGGGGTTGGATCTGAGCTAACCATTTTGGTGGGATTAATAGGGTAGGTTAGGGTAATTAGGTTATGGTTAGATCTAGGGTTAGAGTTATATTAATGTAAATTAGTTAAATTAATGACGGTTTTGCACTCCATAGAAATCTCTCCGAAAAATTCTGAAAAATTATCATACATTCCGAATGATGCGAATTGTATGAAAATAACTTTCGCTAAATTTTTTTGGACGACGAAATAGTCAGTTTTAGGGGCTAAAACATTTATCGGTCTCGAGACGATTACGACCTTCTACAATACTTAAAAATTACGAAAAATACAGAAAAATGACATGAGCGATTTAAAAATATTAATGATGGTTTCAGGTTGTCTCACCTATATGAAATTAAACGATTGCCTCATATAATTTTAACCCCTTCATTCTCTCACACACTCTCTCTCTCATCAATGCCCAATTGTCCATTTCCAAAAACTCGAATATCAAATTTTATTCTCTTTCCAGTTTCTTCCTTTCAAAAAATTGAAAGCATGAAACCTAGAATTGCATATTCTCTTCTTTCGCTTTGGCACCAGGGGAGCGAGGAAATCGCCTCATCTCTTCCTTCGACTCGCTGTTGACGGAGCAATAATTACTTGGTCTAAACCCAAAACATATGGATCTCGAAACCGATCTAATGTTTTCTCTCCTTTATATTTTTCTTTTATGTATCTATTATATGTACTAAGTTCATAATAAGAGGCATAAATTTATATAAACAAGAGTATTTTTGGCTCATTACTGGCTCGTAATTGGTTCATCACATATTTGACACACACCAATTCAAGAGAGTTGCCTGCATATCAATAATTAGACAATAAAAGTGGTCACCCATTTTCTATGTGGGGAATTGAATATAGATACACACCACATCATGATTCAGTAGAAAACTGTCTCAATTTTAATGTTAGCCAGATGATAGATGTCCAACTGCACATATCTATGCATGTTCATTTCATAAGCTTAAAATTTCATTTTGCCTCACCGGTCCTTATAATGATTTGATTTAATAATGATATAATTTTTGTAAACCATGGCGGCTACGGAACCCCGTAGCCCTGTATTTATAGTAATATGGTTACATAATGGGTGGATACCCACTAATGGGTTGGGCCTCCAAAAGCCCGTTTATAACACTTCCCCTTATCCATCCATTGTTGTAAGCCGTGATGAACGCTTCAGGGTTCATATAGCTTATCTGATCATGGGTATATGGATACTTCTGAATCCCAAGTTTAAGAGTACTTGCCTCGTTAAAACCTTTGCCAAGGAAAACCCAGTGGGAAAACCAATGGCTATGGGAAAAGAGTACAAGTCTCTGTAACTTCCCCTGATCGATGGATATCACTAGAGGTGGATACTTCTGGATCCTAAGTTAGGGATAACTGCCTCGTTAAAACCTTTAGCTATGGAAAACCCAGTGGGAAAAACCAATAACCAAGGAAAAAGAGTACAGTTTCCGTAACTTCCACTGATTAGTGGAAGTATTTAGGGGGTGGATACTTCTGGATCCAGAGTCAATGAGGTTGCCTCGTTAAAACCTTTAGCTATGGAAAACTCAGTGGGAAAAACCAATAGCCAAGTGAAAAGATTACAACACTACATTTGACTCCCCCTGATCTGTACAAGCTGCAGGCCTGCAGATCTCCTAAGCAACTATACATCAATCTCTTATAGTGTTCCGATAATAAGTACAAAGTACAAGGCATCGCTCACCTATACAAGACATCGCTCATCTATACAAGTATCGCTCATCTATGGCAGCTACTGAATCTGAGGGATCTCTTCTGAAGAGGAGTGGTCTGCAGACTCGGTAGGTAGCACCACGTCTCTGACCCAGTCGTCACTGTGTCTGCGAGGTACTGCAGGACCTGGCTGTGCGTACTTATGATTTGCTTCTTGGATTGATGAGCCTCTCGGGATGGTGGGATTGATGTTGCCTTGGAAGCATGCTTTGCTGGTCTCCAGGAGTTGGTCGCTTCTTTGTTGCAGTCATCGCGATGATCTGTAACCTGTATCTGCAAATACATTTAACATGTTGGATGATACTTGACCCTTGGAGGTAGCGCAGAAGCTACATATCATTGGTCCAGTGGTGCGCTGCAGGCGCTGCACTGTATCTGGTTAAAGGGTTTACTGCCAGATAAAGGAGTATACAAAAGACACTTGAGTAAGGCACTTCAGGACCTAGGATATCCTTTCCCTCTTCCAGCGAACGGAAGGGGTCTTAATGTGCATCCATACAACCAGTAGGTGTATTGGTGGATTGCAATTTTCCATGTTTCTTCATCGACTGGATGATAATTTCATCTTCTGGATGGTAATTCATCTGCTGGATGATTATTCATCTGCTGGATGATTATTCATCTTCTGGATGATTATTCATCTTCTGGATGATGGTTTCATCTTCGGGATGATTATTCATCTTCAAGATGACGGTTTCATCTTCGGGATGATTATTCATCTTCGGGATGATGGTTTCATCTTCAGGATGATTATTCATCTTCGGGATGAAGGTTTCATCTTCGGGATGACTATTCATCTTCGGGATGATGGTTTCATCTTCAGGATGATTATTCATCTTCAGGATGAAGGTTTCATCTTCAGGATGATAATTCATCTTCAGGATGATTATTCATAAGGGTATGTTGTCACATCATCCATAGCAACATAGCCTAAAATTATCTTTGCTAATCGCATGGGTTTCGCAATCATGACCAGGGAGCCTGATGCATAAGTTTAATTAATTTTGTAAGTGAGTTAATCTCATCTTACATGGTTACTTCCTGGTTTCTGCGAAATAAACCTCTAAGGTTATAGCGTTTTGCTTATAGCATACGATTTTATTTATTTATACAATACTCGGTAGCGCACAGGTTTGATATCTTTTGATATCAGGACTTCAGGTCCAAACACTTCACATTTCATAAGTGAGTCCAGCTCAACTTATTATTGCCTCGTTCCACATAATCTGCCCAAATTTCTGCGTTTGCTTCAGGAAACGGAGATTGGGAACGATATCAATGGCAAAATGGAATGTGAGTAATCGTCGACAAGTGTGTTTTATCCAAATACCTCTCCGTATACGTACATTATTCAATTTATTCCAGATTTATCTCTTCTGGAGGTTCTGGAAAGGGAGAGGATATGGAGATGAGCTCACTTTCCTGTGGTGGTATTGTTTTAGGGTCTCGTGGTATGTCCTCTCATCCATTGAGGGTATCCACTTCTGCTACTGGTAGATTGCATCCATTATAGTTGGTATGTCAATCCTAGCTGGATTTTTAGTAGCAGGGATGTGTGAATTTGACAATATTTATATTGTCAGTAGCTATGTCTGATAACTGTTTAACAGTTTCATAAGTGTGGATCTTCAGGATCTCATCACTATTCATGATAATCAGATCATAGGCATTAATGTTTTAAATGGTCCATAGTGGTGATATGGGGATGTATACTCATCGTGGCTCCATCGATAAGATGTGCACTAAACGCTTCCCCCGTTAGGGGTTCTCGGAAACTGTTTATATGAGGTGATCAGGCTCATATAAATAGTTTCTAAGGAGGCGTTCTGATGGTTTGCATGTTCCCATATGGTCACCTACAACTGGATTTCTAGTGGACAAGTAATCCGTTTAAATCATTTTAATGATTTACATATAACCCATTTCTGGGTGTGAACACAAAGCTTCAGGGTGTTCAATTTTCTTCCAGTTGTAAAATTGATTTCACAGTGTTATCCCAAAAATCCGCAATAAGTTCGACTTCAATGAAGTTGAGCATAGAACTAGGGATATGAACCCGTCAAGGCTCCATCTATAAGATGTGCTCTAATGCCTCCCCCGTTTGGGGATCTCGGAACATATTCATCTAGGATGGTTAGTCCCGATGAATAAGTTCCACTGCGGCATTTTTGAGGGTGGTATGAGGGTAAGTAAAAGCCCAACCAATATCCTAGTAATGTAATATGTCCGTTGTGATTAATAATAATCTAGACTGCGGTTGGATAACAAGGTTTTGATTATGACCATTTTAAGAGGATATATAGATGAGTACTCTAAGGTACATCATTAGCCATATGTAGGGGGTGTGTGAGTCCACATTTATCCCTCAAATACTCTCAAGAGGCCTAAAGGTCTCATTCATCTAATGATAGTATATCATCTTAAATTCGTTTGAGGAAGTGAGGAGAGTCAATGTCCACGTGAATGGAGATGATCTCATAATCATTTTTCCCTTTTGAATGGGATAATGAGAGTTTCACCCTTTTTTTGAAGAATCTTCGGGTTCGTCTGGTTAATGATGTCTTGCATCATCAATCCAGGGTGATATCGATCCGAAGTTGGTCGATTCTGGACACTTCTGGTGTTCCAAATTAATTCCTCTGTTCGAATTTATGTGGGACTTTTGAACGTCCATTAAAATGCTCAAGTTAATTTTGTCCTGTAATAGGTGAACTTTGTTCAAACTGTGAAGGATTACATCTTCACAATGACTATTATGCGGATCATAGTTGGATAAAGCTTCAGGCTTTATTGGTTTCTTGAGTCATTAGGGATATCATTTTGACGAAAATCCTTTGAAACTTTTTAAGTTTCAGAGAGTACATGGCATCCTCGTTTTTAGGAGTATTCAGGATGACAAATCATTTACAGTAAAATAAAATGCATAAAAAGCACATATATACTGCAAGAGAATACCACTAATAATTATGTTAGAGCAATAAGTTTCATAGTATGATGTGGGTTCTATAAAATATAAGTCCACAATTGTGCCCATTTTAGACTATATTATGACAACAGATTAAATTTATTTTCAAAATTTATTTGTCCTCGGGGAGTAGCGAAATATACATACAGTCAATTTGACTTTCGTCGTTTAGACTAGATATGTATATATTTTTATATGTCATACGTTAATGCCCATTCATTTTGCAAAAAGCATTATGGGTCTTGTCGGAACTTCTGGTCTGATATTGGGTTGCCATTGCATACTCCATATCGAGGTACATCATATCTTCCCTTTCTCATTTTTATTCAAGACTTCCCCTGTTGTCAGTCTTCCTTATTGTCGTTTATAAGGAAGAATGATCATTGGTCTTACGAAGTAGACACATACAAGGGAAATGAGTTAGTCTCTATATTTCCACTTTCTAATTTATGATAGACTTATAAAAGTCTATTGGGAAAACTCAGGTATGGTCTTCAGGCCAATTTGATTGAGTCATTCAGTATTGTGTGGATATAGAATCATACTCTAGGGGAAACAATTACGTGGGTACGAATTTTATAATTTCTCACTTATATATTAAGCCACGACTTCGGGCGTACGCTTAAAACATAAGGTTAGATTCAAGAATCATACCTTGTAAAGTGAGATTACTCAAAAGAGTTTGGCGGTGTTATGACAACTGCTGGTGTCAATATTGGTTTATACAAACCATAGATCTGAGAGATCTATTTACCGCGAAATGCGTATTTCTAAAAGAAAACGCATAAATGTTTTTTCGTATAATCCCTCGTACTTGTTAAATTTTATTAGTGTGAAAGGGTGTTGACTTTTGATTTGATTTTGAACTTCAGGTTCGTTTTGGGTTTGAACTCCAGGTTCATTTTGTCAACTAGGATATGATGTTAAACTTATTGAAATCATTATTGGTTTGTTGTCATAAAATATTGTCATGTCATGAGCACATCATACATATAATATAAATCTAGTAAGCTAAAAAATTGTGCTCAATTAACCAAAATTCGAATAAGTATGATGTATACACATGCTATTTATATGCTGCAGGCATTTAAAAAATCTCATCGCAAACATACAGTTTTGCTACAGGCATTAAACTATGTCATTAATGATTTTAGCATGCTAAAAATGTACATCACAGAATCATTAAATATGCGGCAGGCATATAAATTTCTACACATGCATTTAATCATCACAGAAATTTTATAATGGAAATGAGAATTTTTCGTTTAATAATTATTGGACCACTGGGCAACGTCATACACCGTTAGGTTAGTTAACTAACGGCAGAGCGGTCGCATGATCTTCCTAATTATTAAACGTAAATAATCAGATAATCCGAATAAAATGCGATGAATAAAAATTGTGTAATTTTGTCCAGATTTTGACGGAAAAATCTCAATTAAATCTGAAAAGTTTTGAAAATCGAAGAAATTTTCGGGGTGAAACCCTAGTTAGGGTTTTTGGTCGCGCGGATTGCCGCTTCAGGCGGCTAGGGTTTCCGGGCATGAGCGCGCACCGGGGGGGGCCGATACGAGCGGCTGCCGGGGGGTTGGGGCCCGCTGCTGCGGGCGGCGGGGCCCGCCGCTGCGGGCGGAGGGGTTGGGGGCCCGCCGCTGCCGGTGGCGGGGCCCGCCGCTGCCGACGGCGTGGGTGGGCCCGCCGCTGCCGGCGGCGGGATCTGTGCGCCGCTGCTGGCGGCGGTTTGGCCCGCCGCTGGCGGCGGCGGTTTGGCCCGCCGCTGCTGGCGGCGGGTTGGCCCGCCGTCCAGCGGCGGGGGGTTTTGCCGCCGCTTCGGGCGGCGGGCGAGGGTTTTGCCGTCGCTTCGGGCGGCGGGCGAGGGTTTTGCCGCCGCTTCGGGCGGCGGGCGAGGGTTTTGGCGCGAGATCTAGGGGGAATTCGCGTTCCGGCGAGAAAATCCCCTAGGGTTTCATGGGTTTTGGGGATAAAAATCTAATTTTTAGTGGAAAAAATCTATTTTTAATCTCCAAAAGAAAACGTTTTTATTGTAAAAAGTTGATTTTTAATCAATAAAACCCTTGATTTTCATTAAACAATCGATCCAAGAATTTTGGATCTAGACATATGCGCATATGAAATTTTAGATCTAGGGTTTTAGGGTTACCTCTAGATCCTACCCGCCGGATCTAGCGACGTTCGGTGAAGGAAGCCCGTTCGCATCGCGTTCGTCCGTCGGTAGGGGTTCGGCTTAGCTTCGAGCGTGCTGATAACGTGTTGTAAACCATGGCGGCTACGGAACCCCGTAGCCCTGTATTTATA
Source organism: Scilla litardierei (assembly GCA_030789695.1). Lineage (NCBI taxonomy): Eukaryota > Viridiplantae > Streptophyta > Magnoliopsida > Asparagales > Asparagaceae > Scilla > Scilla litardierei. The sequence continues at coordinate 33,803 of JAULAV010003935.1, read as the reverse complement.
GTAATATGGTTACATAATGGGTGGATACCCACTAATGGGTTGGGCCTCCAAAAGCCCGTTTATAACAATAATGATAATGATTTTGTTTAATTTCATTCATTTTCCCCAAGGTCTGTATTAGCGTTGGGTCTGGTCTAGTATGGGTTGGATCAGGTCTGACCCAACCCATTTAGGGCTATACCCGAAGTTGAACCAGATCAAATATGGGATAGGAAGTTAAAACCCACACACAACCAACGGGTTGGCTAGTAACATGAACTTGACCCGCATGCATGCATATTTTCTCTTTGAAACAAAGATCACCGCAACTAATGAACTAGTGCTTACCCGCTGAGGTGAAGATCTCTATAGTTTTTTAGAACTATTTTTTATTTAAGCCAATTAAAAATAACATTTGAAATTAAGAAAAAAGAGATTATAAACAGTGGAATCAAACTTCAGAAAGTGTACCAAACAAATCAAACACCTTACTCAACTTTTCAACACAACCAACAGTTTACTATTTCTTTATAGATATAAATATATTTATAAATTAAAACGGTTTAAATCCGGATCAATCCAAATTGACATGTCAAACACGTACCCAATCAAGATGTTTTTTCGAAACAGCCGGGGCAACCTGGATTCGACCTAACCTATTTATATCTCTACACATACCCATTTAATGAGATCAGGTTCAGATCGGATCGGGTCAGGTCGGGCTTATTTTGTCACCCTTGTGTCCTAGCCCATGCCCGGCCGACCCATTTTCATCCCTACCCTAAAATAATGAAAAGCCCCAGATATTTTTTCCAGTGTAACAATCCCAGGTTTGGTTGATGTTCAACAAGATTTGTCGAAGTTTGATTTATATGCGTAAATTTCGACCAGATGAAAATTCTCGATTGTAGAAAAGGATGAGTAGTCGTCGTTCTCAGTGACATCGGCCGGAGCCCCGGATGCAGTACAATGCCATCTCCCTTACCCAGTAGGTATCAAATATCTGCCTTCTTCCCAAAGGTAGTTCTACGAGCCATTGGTATCAAATGGTAAAATTTTAAATTTAGAAAAAAAGACTACAACCACGAGAATCGAACTTTAGAAAGAGTACCAAACAAATCAAACCCCTTACTCAAATTTCCAACACAACCTACAATTTACTATTTCTATATAAATATAAATATATTTATAAATTAAAACAGTTTAGATCCAGATCAATTCGGATTAACATGTCAAACCTGTACCCAATCCAGATGTTTTTTTCGGATCAGCCAGGGTAACCCGGATTCGACCAGACCAGTTTATATTTATACCCATACCCATTTATTGAGACCGGTTCAAATCAGATCGAGTCAGATCGGGCTTATTTTTTCACCCATGTGGCTTAGACCCATCCTGGCCGACCCATCCCTACCCTAAAATAATGAAAATAGCCAAATATTTTTTCTAGTGTAAAAATCCCAGGTTTGGTTTCTATTCGTCAAGATTTGTCGAAGCTTGATTGATCTGTTTAAATTTCGACCAGATGAAAATTCTCGATTGAAGATGAGGACAAGTTTGTCGTCATCGTTCTCAGTGACATCGCAGGAGCCATCGGATGCAATACCATGTGATCTCCCTCACCTAGCAGGTATCAGATGTCTGCCTTCTTGATAAAGATAGTACTATGAGCCAATGGGGGCAAATGCTCGCCTTGCCCTCAACTGGCTCCGCTCCTACTCCTCCTCCTCCTCCTCCTCCTCCTCCATATGGTTCCTCTCACGCTACCCAGTCATCCCTTCTTCATGGACACATAATGTAATGCCCCGTTCCTCAGAATACCCGGGAAATACGAATCCGCCCCAAGTATTCCCAGAGTAGCAAGTGTTACAAAGATAGAGAAAGAAAGAGAGAGTACAAGAGGAATATGCAGGTCACTGCGCATATACTGGGAAATACAAATAATGCTCCAACACAGAAAGTAAAAGACAATAATGTAAAAAGTCCAACATTCTTTATTATTATACAAAAGTAATTTTTTTATATACATCATCTCAGTACCCAAGTACCAAAGTGGAAAACAGAAGAAAATCCCAAAAAACCCACAAAGGACAAAGATGTCAACACCCATTACAACTCACTCTCTACTTTACCCCTGGAACCAACTATATAAGGTCACCCACTGTGGGCTCCATCTCAGACTAAACTCCTGAGTCAAGTCATGATATGTCGGCACTGCTTCTAATCCTAAAAAAGTAAATGGGACACGTCAATGCGTGACCTAGTAGGAAAGCCTAACTAAACTAGGTATGGCCAGTCTTAGAACTGGTCTACCTACTATGGTCTATCTACTAGGGCATGACTATAAGTCTCTGCATAAAGTAAAGTACAACATCGACACTATGAAATAAGCATAAAGAAGGTACTACACTATAACAGTAACTTAACAGAAATAAAAGTAAAGCTGCAAATAGTAACCGTGTGCATAAAAGTAAACATGAGCAGAAACATAAGAGAACAATCACAACTTGTTAACAGAGAATCCACATTCTCCCCATTCACTTTATTTGCACGGTCTCATGGATTCTAGAGGTGGCTCCTATGGATTCAGGAGGTAGCCCCGGCATTTTCGTGGCACGTTAGTCCATGTAGCACGTAGGTCCATGCCATCTATTATACCACACATAGATTGAAGAGGTGGCCACCATGGATTCAGAGGTGGCCCTCTGCATTTCCGTGGCACGCTGGTCTATGTGGCACTTTGTTCTATGTGGTGTATCATTCTTAAATTACAATTTCAATAATGTTGAACACCGTATCACAATCTCATCTTACACATATGAAACATAGAGTTAAACATATGTAGCATGACCTTAACAACCTAACAATATCATTCTCATTTATATTACCACTTAACAAAAGAGGCCGCAATTTACAAACTACTAACCATGCTACTAGTTATGCTAGAGAAGACAATTATCATATAAACATTTCACATAACCATGGTTATTACCATGCTACTACTTACTTAATGAAGCTAGCATATAATTCAACTTACAATCTAATATGCATAATAAAACATGGTGATAATTATCCCACTTAAACCACAAAATCATGTAAGCATGGACATGTCAAACATAACAAGGTATGAAACATTAGCCTAACATATAGTGTAATTAGAAAGTAACATAACACAACATAACAAAAAGGGATGGCATTATAGCACAACCATTGGAAGGAGTAATAACTTAAAAACCATATCCACACAGCCATTTCACTTTTCACACGGTCGTTTCAATATTTCCACACGGTCATTTGGTGCTCTCAAACGACTGTGAAGAGCACAGAATTCAAGCTCATGAATTAATAATCACACGGTCGTTTGGAAATTCCACACGAACGTGTGGATGAATTATATGCCCGAGTTCATCAGATGAACTACACAGCCTACGACACGATCGTGTCTACGTCGACAAGGCCGTGTTGGACGAAAACTCCTACGCAGACAGTCACACGATCATGGAACGAACGTGTGATGCTTTCGTTGGTCGAAAAGACCACGACACGACCTAAGCACGACTGTGTCAGCAATGACACGACCATAACTCGGCCGTTTGGTCTCAGATGGCCGTCAATTTCTACAGAATTTAACGCTAATTCCTACGCGATTCTAAAACTAAACTCTAACTAATTTAGTTAGAATTCCTACCTCATCTAGTCCTTCTCTTGGAGTCTTTGGCCCTTCTTCTCCTTGAAGATCCCATCAAATTCTCAAGCTTATCTCCTACTTAAAGCTTCTTCCATGGTGGAGCAATTAGGGTTTGTAATTCTAGTGGAGAAGATGGCGGCTGCACTAGTGGCGGAGGTGATGGGGTTGTAGGGAGGTGATGGGGGTATGGCTAGAGAGGAGAAAGGAGGAGCAATAAGTGAAGCTAGGGCTTGCGTGAGATAGAGAAAAGGAGAAGAGCAGGGTTCATGCATGCGTGGGAAGGAGAAAGGGAGAGCTGGGTGTTGGGTTTTCTCTATTTCTTTTCTATTTTCCTTTTTCTTTTTCTCTCTAAGTCAACCCAAATCCTCATCACCCACACCTTCACCTTATACATGCCATGTGGACCCCCATGTGTCAAAGTGTGAGTAAGAAGGGTATGCTCTTGACACCTAGTAGCTTAGGTGTCATCCAAAGGAAATTTGGATTTTTGGTGTTAAAGAAAAATAAGAATACATCCCAAAAAACTATATACCCCATCACATACCATGTACTTCATCCAATACATTGTATTTTATAATCCAATAATGTTTTAAAAATTATTAAAAATAATTCTAACATTTAAAATTTTAAGGATAAATTCTTGAAATTACACAACAACAATATTCGTAGAAATACGATTAAGAATACGTGTATTAAACCCATACATGTGAATACAGGGTGTTACATTATACGACCCCTGCTCCATGGGAAGTGCTATGCGCAGCCACCGTTTTACACTCGCGCACAACCACTTTATTTACAAGTTTGCCATTCACTTATTCCTCACGCGCACAACCACGTATTCCTCTTTTACCCACGTCTGCCCCTCACCCCCACCCCATGCCGCCCCCGGGCCGATGACGAGAAGGACTCCGATTACAATTTACTAAGGGGTGGGGTGAGGTTGGCAGAGAGGGTGGCAGAGGGGGCAGAGGAAGAGGAAGATGTGGGTTGGGTTGGTCGATGGGGACAGGGAGTGGTTGGGGGAAGATGAAGAGGGGGGCTGGGGTGGTCATCGAAGAGGGGATGGGGAGGTCGGTGGGTGCGACAGAGTGGGCGGGGGAAGATGAAAATGGGGGCTGGGGTGGTCGGCGGAGTGAGAGGGGGGCTGGGGTGGTCGGCGGAGTGAGAGGGGGGCTGGGCAGGTCGGTGGTGGCGACAGAGTAGGCAAGGGAAGATGGAGGGGGGATGTGGAGGTCGACAGAGGGGGAGGGGGCAGAGGAGGTCGGAGGGGCGACAGAGTGGGAAGGAGAAGAGGAAGATGGGGCTAGGGAGGTCGGCGGATGGGGCGGAGCTGGGGAGGTCAGAGGAGGGGGTGGCATCGCCGCCTTCTGCCATTCAGCCGTTTTAACCAAGATATATTTTAGGTAAAAATAAGTGTTTGTGCGCAGTGAGCAATTCCCGTGGCAAACTTATAAATAAGTGGTAAACATGTAAATTGGCAGTAGTGCGCAAAGTAAAATGGCAGGTGAGCCTAGCAATTCCCCTTCTCTGTGGGGCGAATCATCCTCTTTCTCTTCTTGGCCAGAAAGGGAAAATCAATTTCCATTGTTTGGTTGAAAAGAAAAAACTAAAGAAAATGAAAATGAAAGAAAACAAAGGAAAATTCATATTAGAACTTTTCTTTGAGTTTTTCCTCTTCTTGTCACAAGGAAAATGAGGGGAAAGAGAGCTAAAGCTAAACTAATTTCTCTCACATTCATGTATTTATATATTTTACCAAACATAATTAGTTGTTGCTTTTAAAGAATTCATGAATTATTAATAATTTTGTATTAAAATCATGAATTTTTCAAAAAATCCTGAAAATTACCAACTTTCTATTCGCGAATTGTTTTAAAATTCGCGAATTTTTCAAATAAATCACAAATAATTGATTTTTTTCAAAAAAATACATTCAATATATATTCATTCGTGAATTATTCGCGAATTTTTTGAACATTCCTAAAATATTTGCGAATTTTTCAAATAGCGCGTGAATAATGCGCTAATTTTCAAAATAAATTCCGACTCTTTAACATATTTTCATTCATTCTTGAATTGTTCAAAAACATTAGTGAATAATTCACGAATTTTTAAAAAATCCACGAATTATTCATGTGTTGCTTGAAAAGTCCACACATTATTCATGATTTAATTCACGAATTTTTAAAAAATCCACGAATTATTCATGTGTTGCTTGAAAAGTCCACACATTATTCATGATTTTTCCAAATAGCTTGCGAATTATTTCAATTTTTAACAAAATTTGTAAATTATTCATGCACTATTTAATAACATATTATCTACAAATCATAATGTTTATAGTGTTAGCAAATTATTTGTTATAATTCGTAAATTATTTGCTAATTATTTGCTAACTTAACAAAATTTTCAAAATAACTAACACGTTTTTAATTTAAAAATAAAGTTTTAATTTGTCATGAGAGTAAAAGGATTTGAATTCGCATTGTTTGCTTGAAAAGCGAAAGCAACCTAAGCAATCGGCAACTAGCATTTGTTGATGATTTATTCATAAATTATTTTAAATAACTATGTTATCGTAATATATTATTTTATATTAGCTATAACTTTACCGAATTTGATGAAATTATTTCTGAAAACTTTTGACTATACATGTTACTCATAAATTAAATCCTAAAAATAATTTAACAAAAATACTGCTTATTTTTTTATTTTCAATGAACAACCTAATACCGTTTGGGAGGGTGGGTGACGACAGTATTGGAATGCGGTTGATTTTTTTTTCTTTTTTCTTTTTTTTTTGTTTTTTTTTTGTTTTTTTTTTGTTTTTTTTTGTGTGTTTTTTTTTTTTTTTTTTTTTGGGGGGGGGGGGGAGGGGAGGGTGGTGGGGGTGGCAAGAGTATTGGAAGGCGGTTGATTGAAATGGAAACATTTGATGGCGGACGATACATCCACCATATATGCAGGACAATGGGAGAAAGCGAAAGAGGAGCAAAATGTGAAGGGGAGTGAAAACAGTTTCATCGAGTTCAGGGGAAGATCGGCAAGATAGTTGCCAGAGTAGAGGCAACGGAAACAAAGACCATAAACGCATAACGATGTATGGGCAATGAAATTATGGACAAATGCAATGCTAACGTATGTCATCTGATTGATTGTATACATGCAACAAAAAGAACGCTAGGTAAATCGAAAAAAGAGCAGCTATAGTCGGCACGAACGGCATTGTCAGTGCTGATGCTATTACAGACACCTACATAACATGACAGCAGAAAATGCATGTCGGCTAAAGCAAAAGTTTACTTATTATAAGATCAAATCGTTACATGTTACAGTCAGTCACGTTGATGCAGATACTTTTTGAATCATGTGTAAGGAATGAATTGTCATGGTCCTCGATTGAATGATGAATCAAACAGTCAAATGTTCTTAGAAGGCCGACGAGCCACCTGTAGATCTACCGGTAGATCTACCGGTCAGTAAGTCCTTTGCCTCGTTGATCTTGGAAGCAAGATAATGACTTCCACCGCTGTCAGGGTGGTTGGCAACCATCGCCCTCCTGTGAGCCTCTCTAATCTTTTCTATTGCGGTCTGCTCCCTGAAACAACATCAAAATAAACATAAGCAAATAAACCAAAACTTACACCAATAAGGGGAAACAGTGCAGTTTGTTGACGTGTAATTGTATTCATGCACCGTGTGCTAATTCTAACTGTGCAGCTCGTTGGGTAGCAGATCTCAAAGAAGTTTGAAGTCCTCACTTAACAAAACTGGAATTTTAATCCCCAACAACTTCTAAAAAAGGAAAGAGTAAATGTAAGAAGGAAACATCTCAGTGCATCGGGGATCCAATCTCAGTTTCGCATCTTATGTGGAAAGAATTCCCATATATTGTGAAGATGTGTGGTGTCGAACACGTATTGGACAAGCATGGCATACCCGTCACATCAAAATTTGCCGCTTGCTGGCGAACTGTGTCCATGTCAGCATGACCATTTATGTGCAACATAGATCATACCAAATAAAGTTACAGATCCTGTCAATTGATCACAAATCATGAAGAAATAGCCTCTTTGAGAAGAAGCAGAGCATCAAGGGATCCACGCTTCCCTTTGTACATCATGCCGGGCAAGCTACGTGAGTCGTAGGTTAAAGAGGACTGCAGGGCCGGCCCGGTCATGCAAACCGCAGGGGGGCCAGAAATTATCTACAATCAGTGGTTCCTTAGTATTGGAGTTCCTATAGGAAGAATCATCTGTACAACTCTATAATGGAAGGTGGGTCGGATGCATTCTGTGTGTGTGTACAACTCTATAATGGAAGGAGGGTTGGATGCATTTTGTGTGTGTACAACTCTATAATGGAAGGTGTGTTGGATGCATTTTGTGTGTGCAGATCACATGCAAAGATTTAAATGAATACTTAATTAAAACATGTAATGGAGGATATGGAATTGAGAAAAGCTACTACCAAGTGAATTCATTGCACAGAAGCAATCAACAATAACGCCAAGCTGTATCATCTTTTTCAAAGGCCTCTTTACAACCCAAAATTTATTATCTAATTTCATATAAATTTAAATTTAAATTCAAGTTTCATGCATTCACACCGTCTCCAAAATCCAGCATGATAAAACATGCATACCTAATTCCAAGAATCAATGCAGCTTCCCTTCTTGTCATCTGCTGCTCAAATCCTCCAGGGTAAAATTTTCGTAATCGGGGAACAACAGGACGGGCTTTAAACGCTTGCCATGCCTGAATCATAAATCTACCGCCCAATGCAGCTACTGCAACTGAGAAGCCTGTAACAAGCGGACTTGCCTATGGAGCATCCACACCCACAAAAAAGGGGGAAAAAACAAAAGTAGAACAGAATCATCATGTTCCAATTCATAATACATTAAAAGTGAAATTCATTCATGGTCTAGATTAACCACTGTAAATTAAGCCCATGTAAAATGTAAATAAAGCTAAGACATAACATGCATGATAAACTAAATGTGCAACATTGGTTTCATCAGAATTACCCTCCAATGGAGAAGGCTGAATGAGAATCAAAATCATTCATAGATATAATGCCAATTCTGATTAACTCAAACAATGATAACTTAGCCTTGAATTTAGTGCAAAAGAATACGGGAACACTATCATATAACTAAAGTCAAAATCTCAGGTACGCAATCTAACAGGAAAAAGTTACAGTGAGCCATTTTTCCCCTTCTGCAACTTGTCAGATTTGCTGAACAGACATTTGGTAGACTAGATGGACTGATAACCAATTTGTCTCTAGCGTAAATGGCTGATGCTGGTGTTTCTCCCAGTTCTTAACAGTTTATCATATCGGGCATCACAAAATAAATGTAAGCTTATGCGAAGCTGGTTCACAGAAACCAGGTTCGGTTGGATTCAAAACTAATATTTGATTAGGCCAGAATCTCAGAATGGATCAGTGAGATGAGTTGGAGTTGTAAAAAAACAAGCAAATATACCAAAATATGCAGTCAACACCTGCAGACTTAGCGGTGCCGACTGCTATGTCAGTTTCAAACAAAAACGGGGAGTCATTCTCTAAAAGAATAAGGATGTCTCCTGTTTCAGCATAGGGTAGAAAGAAATTGTTTTCTTTTGTGCCATCATAACCATCCTTGAAAGTTAAACTAAGCATTTAAATGTTATTACGAGGAAAGATGCAATTTCTTGCTCCTGTTTACTTGAAACAATAAGCTCAGAATAGAATCTCGTTGATTCCCATCAAAAGCCAGCCTGTAATATCATCAAACCATGAATATACTCTGCAACTAGTGTCCCTTCTATTAACACAACCACAAATAGATATCTGATGAGCATGAGCATGATATTACTAGTGATAATCAGCAACATAACCATAACAAGATTGTCAAGGAAAAAGCTTAAACATTATCTTATTGCAGATAGGGTCGTGTAACTATTATTCAAGTGATGCCTGACTCACTTGTAAAGGGGCAAGTTGGAAAATGGTAGGTCACAGGTTCAATCCCATTCTACAGCCTTTGTTCAAAAAAAACATAAAAAGGGAAAAATATATTATGATAAACATTATACCAAATTACAGAACTAGTTAACTTTCACTTGGCTCTAGAACCAGTAGGAAGCATAACATGCATAAAAGTAACCATGGCTAATAAATTATATATCAAATTACTGAATAAGTTAGATTTCAATAATTTCCGCAACCAGTATGAAACATATAACTAAATAAGCAACAGTGAAAAAGGATGGATGCAGTACCATTGAACAAGCTCAACAAGACAGCAGGATGAAACAAACCAAGAATTGATCTGCAAAACCCTAGCTGCAAATAGAGAAAGCAAAACATAACTTTAGATACAACGCAGTAATATTGAAAATCAATTCCCATAATTTTTTGCTATATATAACATGCCAACAGACAATAATACTTGGAAGACTGAAGCAAGAATCTAATACCAATAAGTAGAAATACGTAAAAATAATTGGAGCTTTTTTTTTTGCTTTTTTATTTCAGAAAGCTTGGGATAATTTATATCAACAGGGTTTATCAACAAATAATCTTTGTGAGGATGTCAAGATTCTCAAGCTCAAAGTTGTCCATAAAGACCTCCTCTTTCTCGGATATTTTCCTTCAACAAATGACCGCCCTCCAATACTGATAGCTCTTCAAAGCCTTGCATATTATTCATTGCCATTGTTAGATCTATCTAACAACGGAAACCACATGTCTGAACAAAAGCCCTATTTACTGTTTGTTTCATGAACAAATCCTTGGGAACAAAAGCCCTATTTACTGTTTATTTACTGTCAGACGCTCTTTATGAGCAGGGGCTGAGCACAAGCTCATAGTCAATGCAAGACTACAATGACCTAAAACCTGGTACTTTGATCTCTTTGATCCCTTATCATAATTGAAAAATCTCTTCAATCGTATTGAGAGCAATGTAAATATAAAACCTTTTAAGTACACAAATCTGAAAGAAGCCTTGAAACCTGAGAAATTTAGTACCTACAAAACTTAGAGCCTAAAAAAGAAAATAACATTAAAGCCTATAAAACACTACAATAGAAACTCTTTATTATAGAAACTCTCTAATAAACCAAAAATAGACATATAATTACTATCATATTCTCAACATCAATGTGTCCTAATTACACCTAAAGGTTGAGGGTGTATTAAGGGAAAAAAGTCTCGTGTTGAAAAATAGAAAACATGGAAAATGTAAATTGAAAGTTAGGCCTCTACCTAAGCTCTTAGATTAGAGTGTCTCTGCTCCTACTATGACTTTCCCAGTTTAACTTGTCAGGATCCCCTTGATCTTGTGTCCTAACAATTCTTAACATGGAATCGGAGCTCATATTCATTGTTCGAAATGCCTCGCTCGATTTCATTTAGTGCTAGGTTTGTCATTCTAGTCATTCCTACCTAATTCAGGTTGCCAAAGTCAACGTGAATTCACCTTGAGATTGAAAGGGCAACAAGAAAAAACAATTACAATCCCAATTACAATCACATTTTCATCATCTTGTATAAGGAATTTCCTAGTTGCCTTTTAGGTTTTGTTTCATGTTGCAAATTGGTCAAAAAGAAACCAAGTTGCAAATTCTCCATTAAAATAAATGTACTTTCTTGGTCTTAACCAGATGAGAATGCACTTTTCCCCTTTGTAGAACATAAAATATGCCATCTAACAAAGGGAACGTTCCTGCAATTATCACTTTCATCATCACTTTTCAAAAACTGTCATCATTTCATATGCGAATGGTCTCTTTCCTTTATTATGGCACATTGAGCATAAATGTACTTTCTTTGGTCTTAACCAGATGAGAATGCACTTTCCCCCTTTGTAGAACATAAAATGTGCCATCTAACAAAGGGAACGTTCCGGCAATTATCACTTTCATCATCACTTTTCAAAAAACTGTCATCATTTCATATGCGAATGTTCTCTTTCCTTCATTATGGCACATTGAGCATGTCCCCCATTGCATGTTGAGGTCAAGCTTAGGCAAAGGTGGCTGTGCATGTTCTTCTGTTTCCTTGTTCAATCATTTCTTTCTTCTTTTTCCTTGTCACTGTGTGGTTGGTTGTGTATGCTCTCACAGTACGTTGAAGTTTTTATTTGAGCTTCTATTTAGATGTAGTTTAGGTGCAAAGAAAGCAAAATGTTGACAGAAAGCACTATATGTTGGAAAAATGAATGAGAAGCTGGTTGCCCTTTGAAGGGTTTGAATGCAACAACAAAATGAGGACAATATTGAGGTCTTTGGTTACAACTTGCTTCTGACACATTTTGTGTATCTTTCACATAATTGTTACGTTGTTTAGATAAGTAAAAATTTCATGTGCCAAATCCTCCTTTCAGATACCCTTTCTACTTGCTCTCAGTGCAATAAAAAATAAGTTGTCAAGCTTTTCTTTTCTTTAATAGACTTGGTTATATACATTGCATTTTCATAAAATAAAAACCGCCAAGTCAACTGTACATGGATCCCAGGAAAATAACAATAATAACACTCTCTGATCTACTCTTAGTGTCAGCTACTACACACATAAATCCCCCAAAGCAAATGACCACCCATCCCTAATGATGATAGCAATTCTAACACAGTAAGAACAAGTTGGAAGTTTAGATGCATCATGGTTCAAAATTTCAGAGAAGAACATACATGATAAGACTTTGATAATTAAATCTTTGTTAAAATAAAAGCACAAAGCAGCATATATTTCTAAAATACATTCTTCTGAAATGCATTTTAAGTTTCATGTTTGTCTCACTCCTAGGAAAAAATTTGTTCTACGTACCAATCCCTTAATGCCCTTAAGTCATTGTACCAATCCCTTAATGCCCTTAAGTCATTAAGCCAACGATGATCTTATTCGGTCAAATCTTTCAATTGGCTCGATTTGCAGATAACCCAATGTTTTAAATAAATAAGAGTCATCCTTTTAATTTGAAATGTTAACCATCATATCAATAAAAGTTGAACTTCAACAAACAACCCATATATCAAACTCTGATACTTCGCTACATTTTCTAAATCAAAACATCCACATCTGCCTAACCCGTCATAATCAAGCGAAGTAAAATATGTGATATGATTTTCTTTCATTTTTTCATATATGCCATAAAGATCTTCAATTAATTATATGCAACATTAACCTTCGCTACCATAGATTACAGTTAAAATTGAGCTTGCCGCTAATAGTCTATGACTAAAGGAAATGAAAAGGCATTCACCTCATTATTAATCTGCCTTTATTTCCCAAATCCTTGCAAACACGACTGAAACATCTCGCAACTTAGATACAGTCTATGTAAGAACTATGTTTCCTATACAAATAAGATCTATGATATATTATACAGCCTATGTAAGAACTATGTAGTATTCTTCTATATTACAAATGAGGGATGTCCACCTAGGATTGTCCCGGTCGCAATCTCACTAGGACAAGCGTCCCAGTTAGCGTGGGCTTCGGTTTGGGGTGGGGTTTTGGGCTTTTTTACCATCCGATGATACCGACACACACACAGTTCTCACTCTTTTTTTGGTTGTGCGCGTGCACCGCATCCTATCTATGAGATTTTTTCCGCCAAGCATTGTGTGCACGGATTATTGCTAGTCTATTAAATATTTGAGGGAGGTTTTTGCTGACTGGGACAATCCCAATTGGTAGGGTTTGTCTCATGTGACAGGTGGAGGGGTGTGCCACCTCATCCCCTCACATGGGGATAGGGTGGTGGGTACAAGTTGCGGTGTAAAGAGGGAGCCCCAAAACAAAGGCTACATCCTTCCCACCATTTGTAAGCTTGCCATTACTTTTTCATAAAAGCCAAATGTATCTCCCTTTTCCACATACTTACGGGTTTGTCATCAATCATTTTTCACTTTGGCCCCCTGAGTTTTTAGCACTTTAATGTCTTCTTTTCCCCTTTAACCCCATGTAATTTGTGGTGGGATTTGTAAAATTTGCCGCTCCAAACTTTTTTTCTATTTAACCACTTCCCCCCCCCTCGAAGATACCCCCACATACACACCCCACTCTTCGCGCTATTTTGTCTGTTTCGCGTGTGCATCGCATCCTTTTTTTTCTTGGGTCGTTGTGCACAATGTGCACGGGTTATTTCTAGTATTTCTAGTATTTGTCACATGGTATGATATATTATGCAGCATCTGCTCTGCATACTACATATAGGTATAAGATCAGAATAATCATTACATCGTATACTATGATATATAGTGTACTACAAACAAACTAGACTAAACTACATAGCAACATACCCTTAAGACATAAATAACTTATAGTACTATTGTTACAGTACCCTTAAAATATATGTAGTCTACAAACTATATGGCTACATACCCTTAAGACATATATAGTTTACTACTAACAAATCGACCACTTTGTACATTTTCCACAAAATTGCGATACAATTCATAATAGACCAATATGGATATTATAACTTGGTGGATCTATTCTAGGGGGGTCATGGAACTTAACACCTCTAATATTTGAAACTAACAGTGAGATTCTTGAGTTAAAAACTCTGAGACTTCTTATTCTATAAAAATGTTGCATTTAGACTTCCTAAAATTAGAAGAAAAGTTACACTTAGACTTCCTAAAATTAGTTAACTCATGGGATCTCATTGTCAATTTCAAATATTAGAAGTGTTAAGTTACACCACCTCTATAGAACAAGAGGTCAGAGTGCAATTTACCTCATAACTTGTAAGGTATAAAAAAACTAAAAAGTTATAATTACCAATATGTATATCCACTCTATTGGATGATATGTATGGATCTACTAATATGCAAGGATTGGGCAAAAAATATGGCAATATATTTATATGGCTTCATCCGAAAATAGTAAGTAAAAAATACAAAATCTTTTCTTTGTGATGGTAATACCAAAAAATATCAAGTTAGCTCATTCGTCTTTCTTTATGTTGATCATTACATGCCTCCTAAGTCTTCTCATTCCCATTTTTATATATTATTTAATTTAGAGTCTCCCAGCATGTAACCAAAATATATATATCTTTCGTTAATGCGTGTGCAATGTTGTTCTTTATGGGATTGTGGCCATTATACATTAATGTATCTCCTTTTCAAAAGGCAGATACATGAATATGCCTATGAATAAATTAATTGACCTGAATGTTAGATTTCAAACAAGGACATTCTTATTATCAGGTGACTACAAATATGCAAATATGCATGATGAAAATGTATGTGTACTCTTACATTAACATTGGTCTATTGTTGAGAGTAATAGTAAACAAATACATTGTATAAAATATTATAGATATATGTAGTCTATAACAATTTTCAATTTGAGTTCTGACGAACTAATAATCATTAAGTTCGCTTTCCAAACAATACATACAAAGAGACCCCCAACAATCAATTTTTTAATGAATTTCTGAAAGATAGATATTTTATTTATGATAAGTTTCTTTTTTTTCTATTTTACATCCATCTATTTTATTTAGTTATTCACTAGATTAGGCATTCACTAAAGCAATTATATTATTGAAGTCGATCCGTGGAAGGTGTTCGGATCTACAATGACTCATAGTCCTGATTGTGTATATCCCATATTGAACACCTATAACTATTCGAATTGCAAATTTGAATGGATATTATAACTTAATTTAGCAAATTTGGATGTCAAGCATCTTATCCCATTGTAAAATTGGTTTATTCCACAACGGTAAATGCTAGTCATAAAATGGGTTTGAATGAAACTAATTCATTCGATAGTAGAGTCGAAATCTATCGCCTTTTATAAGGGTAGCATACAAGACTAATTTGAAGAAGTGCCGAAATCTATTTAGTAATAAGGGTCTAGAATTTTTATAGCACAACTTACGTACTAGTAAAGTTATTTATTATTAAGTTTACTCGTATAAAATGATAACAATGGAAGTTGATAGCAATTTATAATCCAATGCAGTAATGCCTTTTGAAAAGGAGTAATATTAGTCAAGTTGGTTACAATGGCAACAAAAACAAAGGTTATCAACATAATTGTTAAGTAAGAATCCTAGATTTAAAATGTAAAAAGCTATATTACATTTTGTTCTTATTTTATTATTTCTCATTTTATTAACTCATCGTTTGCTTCTGTGAACGAATCTAATTGTGTATACCCTTAAAACAGATCCGCTCACACTTTACGCAAAATCATTCCATGTAACGCTTGCATCCATTGTCTTATCGTGGTAGCCAGTGTAAAGTTAGCCATGGCATATTCCTCAGGTAACATCTTAACTGGTGGGCCTTCTATCTTTATGCAATATTGCTCCGTCAGGCTTTTGTCCATTGCGAAAAATTCACAACTACTACCTCCAGAAAGATTACTAGACTACATTTCCATTTCTATTCTCCAAAACAAATAAGATCTTAGATCCACCAAATTTTTGCTACGGTTCAATACACCATTTCTTTCTCTATCCTTCTTACCCTAAAAAATGGGAAATGGAGGCAAAGATTTAATCACGTTAGGTGAAATTGTATCCTAAATTTTCTTTATTTTTAGCTTATTAATAACTAGAATGTATCAATTACAACGACGAAGTGTCTAAGATTAAACGATTAATTCCTATCAATAGCCCCGGTAAAGAGCCAAACCACATTGTAGTTAGAATAGGTGATGTATAGGTAGATCTTTTTATATCTCGTAGTGAAAATCATTCTCCTTTAATGCAATAGATATATGGTCTGATGTAATAGTTAATTCAATGATAAGGGCCCGGACCTTATCGATGAAATGAAGCTGGGGACCTCGCCGGAGATGGCGAGATCTTGGGGAATTTTATTAACTGGAAGGAAAAATACAAGGAAAAAATGTAAAAAGAAACTACTACAGACTTCTTCGATAATACGATTGATACAATCGCCCCTATTTATACTCTTCCGACCTCTAACAAACTCCTAACAACCTCGCGAGCAGTCGGACAGCTGTGAGGGCGGGGGACGAGCATCTGAGAACGAGCGAGAGGATAAGGAATCTCTTCGGCGCTCTTCGAGTTTGTTAATTTCCCTAACAACCTGATCTTTAATCAACGGCTCCCTTCAAAGCAACGCCAACGGTCTTCACATGGACGGCCGCGATTAAATCCCATCGAAGCGTTAGATCCCTCTCCTTACAATCATCCAACGGCTGCGGGTTCATCTTCCCCGCTTAATCCAATGGCCCAGGATCAAGACAGATCCCGCCATGATCCAGCTTCACCGCCAACGCTTGGGTGCTAACAATCCCTCCCCCATTACGGGACCTTGCCTCAAGGTCAAAATGTGGGAACCGCTTAACTAAATCCCAATAAGATTCCCAGGTCGACTCTTCCAACGTTCTCTGTCTCCATTTGATGAGGACCTGTGACACCAAAGCTCTCCGGACCTTCACGGTTCTCCTATCGACAATAGCTTCTGGTTCATCAACGATTTCCTCAAAGTAGCGGGGTTGATTGTCTTGCACTACTGCTCGACTTCCGAGCTTCCTCTTCAATTGGGAGACGTGGAAGACGGGATGTATCTGAGATCCTTCCGGCAGACCCAATCGATAAGCAACTTCCCCAATTTTCCCAACAACTTGATACGGGCCATAGTACTTGGGAGAAAGCTTGTGCGTCTTCCTCATTGCAACACTGATCTGCCTGTATGGTTGTAACTTCAAATAAACCCAATCGCCCACCTGGTAAGCACGCTCCGTCCGTCGTTTATCTGCATTCCTTCGCATTCTCTCTCTAGCCTTCTCCAAGTTGTCTCTCAAAAATTGCAGGGTGACTTCTCTGGTGAACAAAGCTTCATCAACAGCCGCGACGTTAGAAGTATGTGGGATGTAAGAAAGGAGATTAGGGGGACGGCGCCCGTAGAGTGCTTCGAAGGGTGTCATCTGAGTAGAGCTCCTCCAAGTCGTATTATACCAGAACTCTGCCAATGGCAACCAATCAACCCATTCCCTAGGCTTATGGCCACAGAAGCACCGAAGATAGCATTCCAAGCTCCGGTTGGTGACCTCTGTCTGTCCATCACTTTGGGGATGGTAGGCTGAACTATGCGCCAACAAAGTCCCTTGTAGCTTGAACAACTCAACCCAAAACTGGCTAGTGAAGACTGTGTCCCGGTCGCTGATGATGGTAGCAGGAAGACCATAGTGCTTGAAGACCCCTTCGAAGAAAACCCGAGCTACTATTTTGGCAGAAAAAGGATGTTTAAGAGGGAAAAAATGTGAGTATTTAGTTAATCTATCTACAACAACATAGATCACACTGAACCCATGGCAAGGAGGAAGGCCCAAGATGAAATCCATGGAGATACTCTCCCAGACCTGGGTAGGCACCGGCAGTGGTTGAAGAAGGCCTGGATAAGCCACATTTTCAGCCTTATTTCTCTGACATACTTCACATTCCCTCACAAATTTTTTAACATCTGCCTTCATTCCCACCCAATGAACTGACCTCCTCATTCTATGGAGTGTTCTCACAGCATCTGAGTGTCCCCCTAGAGCTGTGCTATGAAATTCTTGAAGGAACAATTGCTGGATTTCCTTTGAGCTTGGGCTAATCAATATTCTATCTTTATAATAATAGATTCCATCTATTTTGGTGTATTTAGTTCTACCTGGGTGAGAATGCTTCATTTTTTCTTCAATCTGCTGGTAATAAGGGTCATTGCTCATAGTTTGTTTGATGTCTTCTAACCACTCACACTGAGGTTGGGAAATATGATAGATGGCACTAAAATCTCCTGGCATATCAACACTGTTATCAACTTCTCTTGATAGACTATCTGCAGCTCTATTTGTTCTCCCAGGTTTATATTCTACTTTGTAATTATAATTCTGTAATTTCATTAGCCACTTCCCTTGCATACCCTGCTGCAATTTCTGCTCCAATAAGTGTCTTAAACTCTGGTGATCTGTGCGGATGACAAACCTCTTGCCCATGAGATACTGGCCCCATTTGGTAACTGATACTATTATGGCTAATAATTCTTTTTCATAGGTGGACAACAACAAATTTCTCCCAGTGAGTTTGGTACTCAAGTAAGCTATAGGCCTATTTTTCTGCATCAATACTGCCCCAATTCCCCTGCCAGAAGCATCACATTCAAGTACAAACTCATCCTCAAAATCAGGCATAGCCAAGACTGGAGCTGTTGTAAGGGCATCCTTCAGTTTCTCAAAGGCATCTTGAGCTTCAGGTCCCCAATAGAATCCTTCTTTTTTTAATAAGTCAGTGAGGGGAGCTGTTATTCCCCCAAAACCCCTTATAAACTTCCTATAATAGCCAGCAAGGCCAAGGAACCCTCTCACTGCCTTGACATTTTTAGGGGTTGGCCAATTCCTGACAGCTTCCACTTTTTTTGGGTCCATGGCCACCCCTGAATGTGAAATGATATGTCCAAGATACTCAACTGAAGATTGGCCAAAAGAACATTTAGATAGCTTAACTACTAATTGCTGTTCCCCCAGAATTTGTAATACACAATGCAAGTGCTTTAAATGAGATGGCCAGTCTTTGCTGTAGATAAGTATATCATCAAAGAAAACCAACACAAATTTCCGTAGATAGCTCCTAAAAATGGAATTCATTAAGGATTGGAAGGTTGATGGGGCATTGGTTAGACCAAATGGCATCACAAGGAATTCATAATGGCCATCGTGTGTACGGAAGGCAGTTTTATAGATATCATCTTCTGACATGCGTATCTGATGGTATCCTGACCTTAAATCCGTTTGGAAAAGAATTGAGCCACATGAAGTTCATCTAACAGGTCATCAATAATAGGAATAGGAAATTTGTCTTTAATTGTTTGTTGATTGAGAGATCTATAATCTATGCACATTCTCCAGCTGGAATCTGCCTTCCTCACCATGACTACTGGAGATGCGTAGGGACTAAAACTTGGTCGGATAATTCCTGTAGCCAACATCTCTTTAACTTGCTTTTCAATTTCAGATTTTAGGAAGTAGGCATGTTTATATGGCCTTATGCACACTGGCCTTGCACCAGCTTCTGTTGGTATTTTGTGATCACATTCCCTCCTGGGAGGTAACCCTTTTGGCTCACGGAATACCTCTGGGTGTTGGTCCAAGATTTCTTTTAGTTCAAGTGGAAAATTCTGCAATTGCGTCAATTCCATTTGAACCTGTTGGTGAGGGCTATCCAAGACCATCAAATTAAGTTGTATCACAAATCCTTCTCCTTGTTGCCTGAAAATCCTACCCAGCTCCTTTCCATCCACAACCTGTGATGTTGGTGGCATGATACCCTGCCAAAAGCATTCCCTGCCACCCAAGTTGAACTTCATGTGTAATTTTTTGAAGTTAAAAGTGATATCATCTAATTGCCTCAGCCATTGAGTACCCAACACAACTTGTTGCCCCCCAAGGGTAAAATTAACAGGTTGACAGGAATTATGACTCCTTGACAATGGATGTTAACCCCTCTACATAGCCCTGTACCTTGCAATTTATCCCCACTTGCGACCACAACATCAAAATTCTCAGACTTCTCTACTTCCAAGTTAAGGGACTTAGCCAACCTAGGGTGTATAAAATTATGTGTTGAGCCTGTGTCAACCAGGATACAAACATTGTATCCCTTGATACTTCCTTTAAGCCTCAATGTTTGTGCAGCTGGGATGCCAGTTAAAGCATGTATAGAGATGGAGGGTGGATCCTCTACTACTAACTCCTGTAGCTCCTGTAAGCTCTCCTCAGTTTCAACTTGTGGCTCCTCATTTGTAAGGCTCTCCTCACCTTCTACATCCAGGATGTAAATTTGTTTTTTACACCTATGCCCTCTTTCCAATTTCTCATTACAACTGAAACACAAGTTATTCTTTCTCCTTTCCTGTATTTCTTCATGAGTCAGCAATCTACCCTTGAGTCCTGAATTGACTACTTTACTTCCTCCTTCTTTATGGATTCCAGGGGGTTGTGGTTGATGGGCTCTAGGGAATATGGGAGGTGCCACCAACAGTTTAGACCTCTTTGCTAAAATTAATTTTTCTTCAAAAGTCCTAGCCAATTGGACTGCCTTCCTGTATGTAATTGGGCTGTGAGCTAAGACATCTAAACGTATCTCATCCTTCAATCCACTCACAAATTTATCCAATACATATTCTTCAGGCAATTTCCTCAACAAACCAACTATTTGTTCAAACCTCCCCAAGTAATCCTTAACTGTTCCTATTTGTTTGAGGTTGCAGATACTGGAAAATGGTTTTTCTACTTCAGTAGGGCCAAAACGTGTAATCAATTCTTCTTTAAATTTCTCCCAGTTGAAGAAATTCTCTACATTAATTCTACCCCAATCAAACCACTTCATAGCATCATTTCGCAAATAAAATGAACAAGTGCCGACCCAATTAGGATATGGTGTAGAATAGTAAGCAAAAATCTGCTGTACCTGACTCAGCCAAGTCAAAACATCCTCATCTCCATTGTAGATGGGGATCTCAGGTTTGAGAATCCTTAGTTGCGAATGAAGATGAGTGTCTGGGTGGATGATTCTTCTTTCCGCATTCCGGTCTCCATGGGAGTCATGGCCAGAACTCCTATCGCCCTGAGTTCGTTCATCAGCCTTGAGTTGATTATTCAAAATCAACTGGATTTGCGATGCCATGTGTTGGATTTGAGCTCCTAACTTGGCTTCCAAGAGTTGACCATGTTGCTGAATTTGGGCTCCCAGCTTCGCCTCTAACAGCTGATGCTGTGCCTCCACCTTGGCCGCGATGGCATTGATTTGATCTTCTTGCTGAGCTCTCCACTCGAGAGAATCGTCCAACCGCTCCCCAGGAGTAAGGGTATCAGGGTTAGAACCTTGCCCGTTATCGCTCTCAGGGACTTCGTTTCTTTTCTTTCCCATGGATGGTAGCTCGCTCTGATACCAAATGATAAGGGCCCGGACCTTATCGATGAAATGAAGCTGGGGACCTCGCCGGAGATGGCGAGATCTTGGGGAATTTTATTAACTGGAAGGAAAAATACAAGGAAAAAATGTAAAAAGAAACTACTACAGACTTCTTCGATAATACGATTGATACAATCGCCCCTATTTATACTCTTCCGACCTCTAACAAACTCCTAACAACCTCGCGAGCAGTCGGACAGCTGTGAGGGCGGGGGACGAGCATCTGAGAACGAGCGAGAGGATAAGGAATCTCTTCGGCGCTCTTCGAGTTTGTTAATTTCCCTAACAACCTGATCTTTAATCAACGGCTCCCTTCAAAGCAACGCCAACGGTCTTCACATGGACGGCCGCGATTAAATCCCATCGAAGCGTTAGATCCCTCTCCTTACAATCATCCAACGGCTGCGGGTTCATCTTCCCCGCTTAATCCAATGGCCCAGGATCAAGACAGATCCCGCCATGATCCAGCTTCACCGCCAACGCTTGGGTGCTAACATTCAATGGCCTGAATACGTTGCCTATGGAAATGGATATTGTAACGTATAATAACCAAATTTGAATGTCAAGCATCATATCATATTTTAAAATTGATTTATTCCGCAATAGCATATGGCGGTCATAATATGGGTTAGAATAAAACTGATTCATTCATTAGTAAAGCCGACGTCAACGGGCTCTTTTGTGAAAAAAGTTAAGACATTTGGCCCGAGGACGTAGTCATCAGATAAAAAGGCATACTTGTCATATAACAATTGTATTAAAAAGATAAAGTTTCACTAATGTATATTTTTCCCCAAACGTATGCACATAAGTTTGGATGTAAATGATTGGTTATAAGAAATACAAATGAGCTAGGGCAAAACAGATCTGATATCTTCAATGTCGACATAAAGTTAAATTACACATAGGGCGCAGTGAATAAAGAGCTAAGTAGGATGATTAATATCAAATTAAGCAATAATTTATATATAAAAAATTAGCACACAGATTTTGATGTCCTTCAACCATAACAACAATCAGCTTCGAATTTCCCCAACAACAAAAAAAGCTCCAAACCCCTGAAGGAACCATCTATACCGCCAGAGAAGGGACTGAATTGAACTGAACGAGTCTAAGATTAAACAGGAGGCGGAGGAGAGAGAAAGTACCTGAAGATAATCGACCGATTAATATCTTTTGTCGAGTTGTGAGATTCGCACGGCGGAGCGGCAGCGGAGACTGAAGAGAAATTCTAGGGAAAAAAGACAACGGCTTTAGGAGTTTGAATGGAATTATTATTATAATTGTTATTATTTATACGGTGTACAAATCGGCTTGCGTACTTGCGCCTCAAGAAAGAAAGAGGCGGTGCTCCAGATTCATCTAGAACTCGCGAGTTATATTTGAACATTGAATAATAAAAATAAGTGACCGTGGCATCGGATCCATTGTCGTCCAGTCCGGTTAGGATACCTGGCTTTTACCCAGGTCAAGGTGGCCATTGGGCCGGCCCGGCCTAAAGCCCGACGGGCCTGGCCGGGCCTGGGGCCGGCCCGGCCCGGCCCGGAGGAGGAAACCCCCAGGCCCGACCCGTGGCCCGGCGGGCTGCGGGCCAAGCGAGCCGGGTCCGATTTTTAAGGATGAAAAAAATAAAAAATTTTAAAAAATTTTAAAAAATCTGTAAAAATTATATTAACTCATTATAAATTTTTTTAAGAGTAGTAAAATATTTTGTATATCTTATATATTTTTTAAAAAATTTAAATACTTGTTATCTAATGTTTTCTTATTTGGAACAAATTTTTTTTACTTATAACGTGTTCTAAAGAAGTAAAAATAAGTTTAGAATGATATTAAAGTATTAAAAATTTTATAAGACCTATATAAAATATTTTACAAAGTTTAAAAAAATTTAAATTTACTTATATTATTTATAAAACTAAGTTAGATAATTTAGCCCGAAATTCACGAAGGTCCCGGGTTGAACCTTTAAATTTCATTAATTAAAATTTTTTTGAGGGGGGACTTACATTGGCCAGCCTTACCCCTCGTACAATGGCCAACACATAGGACTTCTACAAGCTAATACAAGATAGAAAATAACAATACATGAAAAAAAAAGAAAATCATTCATCGTCAGTCGCTTCCTCAGAATCTTCTGAAAGGTCCTTTTTATCTTGCGTGCGGTCTTCAGCATGAAACCAGTCCTTTGCACATACCGCTGCTTCAACTACATCTTCTTTAAGCCTTGATCTCCTGTCACTCAGAACCCTGCCACTTGCACTAAAAGCAGACTCGGACGCAACAGTAGAAATAGGGATTGATAACAGATCACGAGCCATAATGGTAAGAATTGGAAACCTAGGTTCATACATTTTCCACCAGCCCAGAATGTCAAAATTTCGATCATCCAATTCTTCCTCAGTGAAAGGATACGTAATTTCTAAATACTTGGATAACTCATTAGACGAACTTTCTGAAGCTACGGTTTTTTGTTTTTTCTTCCCCAAAATCTGCCTCAGTTTGCATGTAATATTAGAACTAGCAGGAACAGAAGAAGTGTTTGATGAAGTTCCATATCTAGCCTCATACGTCGCATACAGAGCTCTTAAGCTAGTTTTAAACTGCATTATATAATCTTCAACTTCAAATTGCATGTTTTCTTAAAAGGTTTCTAATAATCCAGCAACTAAATCCTCTTTAAATTTTGGATCAAAAACCTTAGCTAATGAATAAAGCAAAGGAACAGGCTTCCAATATTTTGCTAGCTTAGTATCCATTTCTTCGATCATTGGTTGAAGAATAAGTGTAGTGTCCGTAGTGCCTCTATACCTAGCTAAAGTGTCTGAAATTATAACCAATTGACCAAGGCCTAAAATGGATGTTGAATAATACATACCCGAAAATTTGTTTGTAGCATAATAAAAACCCTCAAAAAAATCGCATAGCTGCTCAATTGTTTTCCATTATAAATCAGTAAGGTTGAAATCCGTCTCATACGGAATGTGTGTACTAGCAAAATAACTAAGCTGCATCTTGTTTTTAAGCAAGCAACGCATCATAAGATACGTTGAGTTCCACCTATGTGGAACGCTATATGTAAATTTCCGGTAAGGAAGTTGGCAATTTCTACATACTTCTTTGTATAAACTTCTCTTATTGGTAGAAGACTGTATGTATAACATAAGGTTCCTACCCTTTTCTACCCAATCAGCAGCAAATTTAAGCCCATCCTGTACTATCAAGTTCAAGATGTGACAAGCACATCGTTGATGAAATAAAAGACCGTCCAGATCAGGGTTCATGTAACGACTGGTTTTCGTGTAATTGGATTATCTATATTAAAATATATGCTTGGTGGATTTTCTCCTTGGATGTGTGGTTTTCGTCGCCATAGCTTTCATTTTCGATCGTTTCGTCGTGATTTTCTAGCTTCTTCCTTCGATCGTCGATTTCGGAGTAAGTCATTCGTGACGAGCTTCAAATCGCTCATATCTTAGAGTTAGAGTGATCTTAGAAGCCATATGAATCTTCCCGAAGCTCTGCGATTCGAATCGGCAGTTTTAGTGCATCTTAGTTGGTTCGAGAAGGGGAACCAACCGACTAGATTGAGATCTAGTCGGTCGGCAACTCTACTCAAACCGACTAGTTCCTTGGATTAATTTTACTTAAGTTACTATTTCTGTTTAGTCGGTCTAAGTTCATCTTTCGACCGACTAGTTGTTAAACTAGTCGGTTAAGTTATGTACTCAGACCGACTAATTCTTAGTTCTTCTGAACAGTCGAGTACTGTTTACTCTTAGTCGGTCTAAGAACGTTCATCGACCGACTAGATGCTAAACTAGTCGGTCAGTAGTTGTTCTTTGACCGACTAAATCTAGATCCTATTTCTGTACAGGAGTTACTGTTTGGACTTAGTCGGTCTGCGTTGGTCACCCGACCGACTAGTTCCCAAACTAGTCGGTCAGTGGTTGTTCTCTGACCGACTAATTAGTGCCAAAACCCTAATTTCTGGGCAGCCGCCAGCCCTTCCTATTTAAACCCCTCCCAAACATTTTCTTCTCCTCCCTCACGACCCAAAACCCTAGTTTCTCCCCCATTGAGCCCCCTACTACCTCAAACCCGTATTCCTTCATCCCAAGCCCAAAAACCATCATCCAAACTCTCCCTTAACACATTCTACCTCTCATCTTCCTCAAAATCTCATCAAACCCCCAAAATCCCCCAAAACCCTATTTCTCCAAACGTCTCCATCCATTTCCAGATCTGAACCCTAAGTTTCCCCGGATCGTTCTTCCGTTGCCGTGCTTGCTCGGCATCGATCTTCCGCTTCTATACGGTAGGGTTCGATCCTTTGGTTTTCTCATAACTCTCCTTGTGATTTTATTGAAACCCTAATAATAAACTAGGTGGATGTTGCTTGATGATTGTTTCTCCGTGGCAGCGATTTCCTCTCCGTAGATAACTTTTGTGGCGTGCCTCGTTGATCATCTTCCTTGGCGTGAGGCAAGTGAAACTTGCATCTATTGATTTGGGCCATGTCTTAGGCCGTTGCCTTGCTTTAGCGTAAAAGAGACTAGACGGTGAAAGGATAGCCGTCTAGACGCCATTGACCTAGCTTGACAACGAAGCTTGGTCCGTCACCCTCATCATGCTTGTATGTCACGTTTACTTTCCCTTAACGGTACGCGTATTAACTGTTCATGTCATCCATGCATCCTTAACTGCTGTTGCATTTTAACTGTCACGTTTAATTTCAATTAACGGTACGCGAATATGTTCATGTCATTGCATTTTGCTTGTCACGTTTAATTTCAATTAACGGTACGCGAATATCTGCTCATGCCATTGCATGCTTGAACACTCATCGTGATTGCGTAGCTTCGCTACATACTTGTACTATTTGTTCCTGCTAGGCACCCGTCCTGCGGGCATAATCCTATGTCAAATACACTTTCTGGCTCGTGTTCCAGAAGACGAGCTCAACACAGCCTGAGGGCAATAGGGCACTCGTTGAGTGATCCCTTGTACTTGATGCGTGAATACAGCCTGCGGGCAATAGGGCACTCTCTGAGTGATCCCTTGTACATGACTACAGCCTGCGGGCAATAGGGCATCCATGTGTGGGTGATCCCTTGTACTTGTTACTTGACAATACATGTCACAACTACCACTTGTTACTTGATGTGTTCATTTGACGTGTTCATTTGCGTGATTTACTTGACTTGTACTTGTCCGTGTTTAAACTTGCAAAACTTGTTATCCATGCCATACTTGCTACGTGTTACTTGTACTTCCCTTTACTTGTCACTTCCATGCTATATTTGCCATGTCATGCATCATACTATAACTGCTAGGTTCCTAGTTTACCTTTCTTTCCGTTTCCTTGCACAAGTCTTTCCAGACTTGCTGACATGTGCCCCTCTCTCTTTTGGGTGTCACATGTTAGACCCAGAGCCAGAGCTTTGTTGCAGGGGATATGGTGTTGCTGATGCTGATGTTTGCTGTGGAGGTGAGTGAACACAAGGGGCCTGTCTCGAAGACCGCTCGTGTTCACTTCTTTGTTTAGGTTTGCTGTTAGTTGTTGGTGCGTGGCACCTTTGTATGTATGTTATACCTTGTTGGCCTTGTTTGGGCCTTAGACTCTTTTCCCTTTAGCCTGGTGGCTTTTCTGTGATATTGTAATTTAATTAATGGATAATCTGAGATTGAACATTTTATATGTCTCTCCTTCTTGTTATTATTGTTGTTCCGTATTGCATTGCAAGGACCTGTCATTTGTAGTTCTATTTGACGCTTATCGGACTTGCGGCTTTTCAGCTTCAAGTCTGAGCGGACCTTCTCACGTCTCGCCTCCACATTTTTGGGAAGCGGGGCGTGACAGGGTTTATTGGTGGCCCATGCAGGTCCATTTGCAAATGTGAACTATCGGAACAATGATAATAATTATGGAATGTCCATTAAATAAATTAGAACATCCAATTTATAAGCCTTGAGTCTAGTAGTTTTCTTATGTCACTAGGTGGTAGGAAGACTTAGATAGACGTCCGTGCTTGCTAGTTAGAGGCCCCTGATTGTTAGTTAGACTCCCCGCTAGGAGTTGATTTGGTCGTCGTAGGAATTACCTTAGTGGTTCCTGTCTAGCTTTGACTAGGATAGACTTCTAGAATTCTTTGGTCTCTCGCTTGGGTTCATCGATTTCGGACCAAGCTGAACTCATTTCATCGCTGTCTAGCCCTTAGGGAGTCTTAGCGCTTAGTTCCATAATCTTTAGCTGGTTGACCGTAGGAGATTCCCGTAGATTTTCCTAAGTCATAACCTAGGCGTATTTATGTTTTGATCATCCGACCAAATCTCTTGCCTCGATTCCTACGACCACCACGTTTCGATAATCGTTGATCCTTCGAATGTCCCCATTCGCAAGGCTTAATTTCTTTTAAAGTTATTTTCGATTTCCCTTATTAAAGTTTTCGTTAAGTTTAAATTTTGTTTTAAACCCGATACGTATATACTTAAAATTTCTCACTTTTCGATTGAGTCAAATTCCTTGTCGATTTCGGAGTCTAATGGTTGTAATTATAATTGCTATATCGTAACCATTTTCTTGTCTATATTTTTGCATTTCGGTTTAAAGACTTCAATACTATTTTGGAAAATTCGATATACCATTTTCTAACTATGAGATCCATTTTAATCGCATGGCATACATACTTTAAAATCTTTTCCAAGCTAAATGAAATTTCAATTGTTATATGTATACTTATATCTCGTACTCTTTCGTTGACTTAAATTAATTTTTGAAATTCGAAAGTTTTGACGAGATTTTGATTACTGTTTTATAATGTTTTACAGCCTATACCTTTCATACCTATTTGAATATCTTGTCCCTTTTCATAAATCGATTTAATTCTGAGCCGCAATTCTATTTTCCAAATTCGATATATGAATTTTCCTTTCTTATTTATGCTATTCAAATGACTCGTCGCGCTCCCTTAATATACTTTTCAAGTCACAGATGATTTCAGCTTTCAACAAATCAAAGTTATGTTCAAACATTTTCCCGACTACAGATTTTTGGAAAATTACGTTTCCGTAACCACTTCCCTTGTCCTAAAATTCACATGACCACCTCATTACAATTATCCTTGATCTTTCAAATGTTTTCCATTGCAAATCTTGATTCTTCCAAAGTTATTTTCGAATGCTTTCCTTATTTGAAGTTTCACTCAATTTAAATTTTGTTCTAAACTTCTTTAAATATGTCTCCCTAAATTTCGATGGAGTTAAAAGTCGTTCTTGAATTTTGAAGACTTTTGGTCGTAATTTTAAAATTACTATCTTGTACTATTTTTCTAACAATGTATCTTTCGCATTTCGATTTTTTAAACTTTATTACTATCATGATGGTTCGATATACCGTCCTTTTTCCTAACTACAAAAATTTATTTTAACCACTTATCTTACATACCTTTAGGGGTATTTTTCCAAAACTGAATGGACTTCAACTAATTTTTGTATCAATTATAGGTTCGTCGTACTCGTACTTCAAAAGTTTTTATACCAACATGTTCTTTTGGCGAATCCTTATTTCCCTAAAAGTATCTTCGATCTTCTTCTTTCGTTAAGTTTAAATTTGTTCGAAACACTTTTGATATATGTAAGGTTTCATGCTCCTTCGCCGACTTAAATTATTTATGTTTTTAAATATCGAAACTTGTGTTGAGATTTTTAGATTAGAAGTTTATAATATTTTCTGCATATACTTTCGTATCGATATAAATGTCTTGTCCCTTTTCATATACCAATTTCATTCTGAACCGTATTTCTATTTTCCTAACTCGATTCATAATTTCTTTTCTTACTTGTGCCATTAAAATTTTATTCGAAAACACCTCGTGCTTACTCTTAATAAACTTTTCAAGTCCCTTTGGACTTCGGCTGTTAGCAAGTCGATTTTATGCTCAACATTTTCCGTATTTCAGATTTTTGTAAAAAAAAATTTATTACTATTTCGAAATCATTCCTGACTTAGACCCTTCATAAAACGGTTTAAAAGTTTTAATACTAACTTGATGAGTTTAAATATCCTTTTCTCTTTCCATACTACTAAGATATTATCTTTCCATTCACCATACACACTTTTAAGATAATTTCTAAAATATGACTTTAATTATTTTTATATATCGGTACCACGTTCGTTTTGCTCGTACATTAAGATCTTGTATAAATCAATTTTTGTTGGCAAATCCGGATTTCTCTAAAAGTATTTTCGATATGGTTTATTTGGGATTTCTCTTCAGTTTTTAAGATTTGGAAAACCTTTAGCATGCACTTAAATTCTCCACACTATACTTGATCTGATTTCAATCTTCAAATCTCAAAACTTTTCCAAAAATTTTAGGTTGCTGCCGCATAACATTTCTGACTTATGTTTTAATGTTCGAGTAAATGATTTCCTTTTTCCTCATGATGATTTTATATAAGCCAATAAACCACTTTTCCTCGTATTACGTATATTCGTCTCAAACTCGTTTTCAAACAACTTGTTTATCGACCTCTAAATAATTTTATACAAACGAGGACTCCGACTTTTTGAAGTACAACGGTCTTCGAATTCACGTATTTTAACTTATGTTGTTTACACTACCTTCTTTACGTATTCCTTAAGGGTATCATTGCATCATCTTTCCACCTAAACATTCACAGTCTTACCCTGATTCCCCTAACCAAATTTGGCTCCTTATCTTCGTCCTAGCTGAACCCATGTTTTTCGATCTTTCTATTCGTCATGATCTAGGTTCGGTTCTTTCCTATTGTCTAGCCCATAGAGCTTGTCGTTGCATGTGTCAACCTTGTTATAGTTTGGTGGGCCCATTAGTTAAGTGGTTATGTCGTCGTAGTGTTGATTTCGTGGTGTGTATATAGTGGTAGGGGTGTTGGCATTGTATGTTGTGTGTAGGTAATTTTCTGCTTGAGTATGATGTGATATACGTATGATAACAAGATGATAATTTTGATTGGTACTACTTGTTTTATGAGATGTCGTAAGCGTGTATATCAGGAGGTATACCCGACTATTGCATCTCTTAAACTTGTATGTAGTTGATGTGTTGATATGGTAATTATAAATGGATGGATATGGTGTGAAAATATGTGATACGTGGATGTGTATGCCTTGGAGTGGTATTGGTATGTGTATGGATGCTGTGTTACGCATATAAATGTCCTGCTATGATTTGAGTCTCACTCAAGCTTGAGTGGGTATACTCTATGTACTTTGGTATAATTGTATGTGGTGGTGAATAGTGATGGATGATGTATGTATGGTGTTTGAGTTGTTTGTGCTTGGTTGTGTTACGCACATGATTGTGGGTGGCTATACCAATATATAGCTATAGGACTATATGTGAGGTGAAAATATGGTGAAATATTTGCATGTATTTGAATGACTAATTAAATGTGAAATTATTTTCAAATAAGAGAGGCTTGGTTATTTTCTTACAGTAAGTAATAAGTGTTTATTGTTGTATAAATATATTGACTATATATATGTAATTGAAATACGTGTATGAAATTGATTGACTATAATAAGTATGAGTGTACTATGTGCGTGAAAATATGTGTGTAGTGGTAGTAATATTTGATTTCTAGTGCATGTATATATAAGCACTTGAAATGAATGTACTTGGTTGAAATTTTGATGTGATATTGATTGAGGGTAGTTACTAGGGCGACTAGAAATGTTAGAAAGTCCGAGGACGGACTTTATTCTAAGGTGGGTAGGATGTAACGACTGGTTTTCGTGTAATTGGATTATCTATATTAAAATATATGCTTGGTGGATTTTCTCCTTGGATGTGTGGTTTTCGTCGCCATAGCTTTCACTTTCGATCGTTTCGTCGTGATTTTCTAGCTTCTTCCTTCGATCGTCGATTTCGGAGTAAGTCATTCGTGACGAGCTTCAAATCGCTCATATCTTAGAGTTAGAGTGATCTTAGAAGCCATATGAATCTTCCCGAAGCTCTGCGATTCGAATCGGCAGTTTTAGTGCATCTTAGTTGGTTCGAGAAGGGGAACCAACCGACTAGATTGAGATCTAGTCGGTCGGCAACTCTACTCAAACCGACTAGTTCCTTGGATTAATTTTACTTAAGTTACTGTTTCTGTTTAGTCGGTCTAAGTTCATCTTTCGACCGACTAGTTGTTAAACTAGTCGGTTAAGTTATGTACTCAGACCGACTAATTCTTAGTTCTTCTGAACAGTCGAGTACTGTTTACTCTTAGTCGGTCTAAGAACGTTCATCGACCAACTAGATGCTAAACTAGTCGGTCAGTAGTTGTTCTTTGACCGACTAAATCTAGATCCTATTTCTGTACATGAGTTACTGTTTGGACTTAGTCGGTCTGCGTTGGTCAACCGACCGACTAGTTCCCAAACTAGTCGGTCAGTGGTTGTTCTCTGACCGACTAATCAGTGCCAAAACCCTAATTTCTGGGTAGCCTCCAGCCCTTCCTATTTAAACCCCTCCCAAACGTTTTCTTCTCCTCCCTCACGACCCAAAACCCTAGTTTCTCCCCCATTGAGCCCCCTACTACCTCAAACCCTTATTCCTTCATCCCAAGCCCAAAAACCATCATCCAAACTCTCCCTTAACACATTCTACCTCTCATCTTCCTCAAAATCTCATCAAACCCCCAAAATCCCCCAAAATCCTATTTCTCCAAACTTCTCCATCCATTTTCAGATCTGAACCCTAGGTTTCCCCGGATCGTTCTTCCGTTGCCGTGCTTGCTCGGCATCGATCTTCCGCTTCTATACGGTAGGGTTCGATCCTTTGGTTTTCTCATAACTCTCCTTGTGATTTTATTGAAACCCTAATAATAAACTAGGTGGATGTTGCTTGATGATTGTTTCTCCGTGGCAGCGATTTCCTCTCCGTAGATAACTTTTGTGGCGTGCCTCGTTGATCATCTTCCTTGGCGTGAGGCAAGTGAAACTTGCATCTCTTGATTTGGGCCATGTCTTAGGTCGTTGCCTTGCTTTAGCGTAAAAGAGACTAGACGGTGAAAGGATAGCCGTCTAGACGCTATTGACCTAGCTTGACAACGAAGCTTGGTCCGTCACCCTCATCATGCTTGTATGTCACGTTTACTTTCCCTTAACGGTACGCGTATTAACTGTTCATGTCATCCATGCATCCTTAACTGCGGTTGCATTTTAACTGTCACGTTTAATTTCAATTAACGGTACGCGAATATGTTCATGTCATTGCATTTTGCCTGTCACGTTTAATTTCAATTAACGGTACGCGAATATCTGCTCATGCCATTGCATGCTTGAACACTCATCGTGATTGCGTAGCTTCGCTACATACTTGTACTATTTGTTCCGGCTAGGCACCCGTCCTGCGGGCATAATCCTATGTCAAATACACTTTCTGGCTCGTGTTCCAGAAGACGAGCTCAATACAGCCTGAGGGCAATAGGGCACTCGTTGAGTGATCCCTTGTACTTGATGCGTGAATACAGCCTGTGGGCAATAGGGCACTCTCTGAGTGATCCCTTGTACATGACTACAGCCTGCGGGCAATAGGGCATCCATGTGTGGGTGATCCCTTGTACTTGTTACTTGACAATACATGTCACAACTACCACTTGTTACTTGATGTGTTCATTTGACGTGTTCATTTGACGTGATTTACTTGACTTGTACTTGTCCGTGTTTAAACTTGCAAAACTTGTTATCCATGCCATACTTGCTACGTGTTACTTGTACTTCCCTTTACTTGTCACTTCCATGCTATATTTGCCATGTCATGCATCATACTATAACTGCTAGGTTCCTAGTTTACCTTTCTTTACGTTTCCTTGCACAAGTGTTTCCAGACTTGCTGACATGTGCCCCTCTCTCTTTTGGGTGTCACATGTTAGACCCAGAGCCAGAGCTTTGTTGCAGGGGATATGGTGTTGCTGATGCTGATGTTTGCTGTGGAGATGAGTGAACACCAGGGGCCTGTCTCGAAGACCGCTCGTGTTCACTTCTTTGTTTAGGTTTGCTCTTAGTTGTTGGTGCGTGGCACCTTTGTATGTATGTTATACCTTGTTGGCCATGTTTGGGCCTTAGACTCTTTTCCTTTTAGCCTGGTGGCTTTTCTGTGATATTGTAATTTAATTAATGGATAATCTGAGATTGAACATTTTATATGTCTCTCC
>JAULAV010003933.1:0-52483 GCA_030789695.1 Scilla litardierei | reverse complement strand
TACCTAGTACACCTAACCCCCCCCCCCCCCCCCCCCATCTCTCCCCTCACCCTACACCATAACCCCCCACCCCTCTCCCCTCTCCTAGGTCCCTTTCTCTCCCCCTCTCTCCATTATTTTCAGCCCATGGCTGAAAATAGCTAGGGAAAAAAAAAGGGAAAAGAAAAAGGAAGAGAAGAAAGAAGAAGAAGAAGAAGAAGAATAGGAAGAGGAGAAGGAGAAGGAGAAGGAGAGGGCTACTACTCAAACCATCAACCATTCTTGAAGCTCCAAAGAGGTGGGAACTCTTCACTCTCCTACTCTAATTATAAATGATGGAAAGCATCTTATATGTATGAGTTTTCTCTGAAATTTTGGGAAGAATGTTGTAGAACTAGGAATCTTGATGCATGCCTGAAATTTGCTGAAACTTTAGCTGAGTTCTGGGATTAATTGTCTATTAGGAATGCTCTGAAAATTTTATATGATATTTATCTCGTAGTTATGAGAAACTTTCATGTTCATCACGTTTTCTGATTCGAACTGAAAATTAGGGTAAAAATTCGAATTGTGCAACATGCCAGGAATTCTGTCAAGCTGTACACATTTCAGTAAACTAAGCACCACTACCTACACACATCTTGGAATTTGTTGATTTTAGTCTTGTTAGAAAGATAATAAATTTTTCTCAAAGTCCATCGCGACTCTTATGTCGAAATTCTGGCTATATTATGCCCAAAATTGGCTTTGAACACAGACATAGAAATCTGTCTGCAGAACAGTTTTGACACCCTTTACCAAATAATTCACTATAAATCCAATACTTCATATTTTTGTCTGAAATTTTATGAGTGAACTCAGAACGATAATATATCCAACTTTCATTCTTTGAGATTTGTCAAATTCTCAAAATACATGGGTTACAAATGCTGTTTTTCTATCTGTTCATGCAATTTCAGTATGTTGAAGGGTGTTGGGCGAAATTGGACTTGTGTGATATTGCTAATTTTTCACTCCAAATGCATGAATGATGTTGATGCATGTATGTAAGATTAGTTATGCTATTTGTTACAAAAATTGGTGACATGATTCTCTTCATTTATGTGGCGCTCATTATATGTTTGTTAAATTGCCTGAATGAACTTAAGAATGAAGAAACTTGGAAAATGGCATGTTAATTGTGTGACATGTATTACCCACGAGGAATTGTATATGATCAATGAGGTTATGATACATGTCTTATGGAGCATGCTAGTTTGTTGTGAATATCTTGATGAAAAGAATGAATTTGGACATCATTTACATACGTCATTTTACATGCTCAATACCCTAGGATTAATGATTAGCTAAAAGATAACCTAGGGATATCTTGTTCCACTCGAAGTGGGTGAGGACCCTAGGAGGGTTGGGGGAAACCAAGGTAATGAGTGGACGTGCGGGGATGGACTGCTGGCTTGTGGACCACTCCTGACGAGCCCTCAGCGGCGGGGAGTTGGTGCGGTTGTGGTTGAGTTGGTTGTGTTGGTGAACGGCTTCTTTCGTAAGAGCTTGTCTCGGGAAGTCGTAGCATTCCACCCACCTTACCGGGTGAGGTCCAGTCCCCGATGTCTGACCCGTTACTGAGGTTTCGAATTCATGCATGAAAACTAACCTATAAAGAAAAAAAACAGTAACTCTGGAATGTGATGCCTTTTCCTTTGTTGTGATTCCTTGTTGTGCACTATGATTAGAGTAGTAGAGTTGTGGAGTTCCTACTGGGCACGCTGTGACGTGTCCTCCCCCCTACAGGTCCAGGCACGGGTTCTCTGGCGGCGGGCCCGGGAGTGGAGACCCCGGAGGGCAGCTCGTCTCAGCAGGGTCCGTAGTGTTATGGTCAGTGTGGGTCGCGTGGTGTAGGTTTGGGTTGTGTGTGTGTGATGAATGTAGTGTTGTACCCCTGTTCCCTTGTACCCCGTAGGGTTGAGTTGTACTTTTGTGGGAGCTTTTGCTGTTGGGGTTGTACAGTGGACTTGTGCAGTACTGGCCATGTAGTAGCGGTGCTCTGTGACTCTTGGATGTTCTGTTCGTCGTATTTTACCTTACTGCCTGTGTTGTAGTGTCTTGTACTATCTTTCTGTGTTGGAGCTGTACTGTTCTGTTAATCGTTCAGTCTGTACTTTACTGCCTGTGTTTCCTCAGCGTTTGCAGTGGCCTGCGTGACTTTGGTGTGTACTTTAGCGCTTGGTACTCTAATACCGCGGCTTGTCACGCCGACCCTCCCTATTTTGGGCAGCGGGGCGTGACACAATCCCTCATCCATGCCAAGGTATGGGGATCGGATGATTTAACTTTGAAAACGGTGATTTTTTTAGCAAATTACATAAACATCGAATCGGTCGTTTTTCAAGACAATGACATATAAATAGATGAACCTCGCGGTTCATCACCCTCCTTGGGCCCCTCTACGGGTTTGTGCACATAGACGATGCCTCGCGGCATGTCATCCTAAGCGGATTCCTCACGGATAGCGCGTAATTAATTAAGAAAGCGGAAAAAACGACAATTTCAACGTTTTCGATTAAAACGAGTGCTATGAAGAAATGAAAACATGAAACCCATCAATACTAACTTCCACACAGCACAATCACATGATATTTAGCTAGCCATGGTAATAAAAACAACGATTTTCATTAATACAAATATCATTTGCTTACAAATCTTAATACAAATACAATAAAAACATAAGAAAAGTGGAAGGAAATCACCCAAAACGATGCCAAAACGTCTCCAAACTTCTCCCAAAGCTGCTCCAACTCCTCTGGAATTTGGGGGAGAAGCCCCCAAAACTTGTTTCACTCAATTTGGAGCATGAGTACTCAAGTTATGAGCCAAATACACATATATATAGGATTTTTAGGCTTATTGGGCTTGCGGGTCTGCTGGCCGCAGACCCGCAACCCAGTCAGCAGTCAAAAGAAGGCTGCTGGTCTGATGGGCCTTGGCGGGTGCCGCCCCGCGTGGTAAACGCGGGCGGGCGCCCGCCTGTGTGGACAGGCGGGTTTGACCCGCCTGTTCAACAGGCGGGTTTGACCCGCCTGTGAAACAGGCGGGCCGCCCGGCCCGCCTGCGGAACAGGCGGGCTTTGACCCGCCTGTTCCACAGGCGGGCCTGGCGGGCCCGCCTGTTAACAGGCGGGTTTTGACCCGCCTGTTAACAGGCGGGCCTGTACCCGCCTGTACAGGCGGGTGGGCCCCGCCTGTAACAGGCGGGTGGGCCCGCCTGTGGGAACCCCCATATATATTTTTTTTTTATATTTTTTTTCTTTTTCTTCTTTTCCAATAGCTTTATTGGGCCTTTTAAATCCCTAAAAATTGCTCCGATCTCCGAAAAATATGGAAAAATAGCCGTTGGATTCAGAAAATCGCAAACTTCTCCTGAAAAATAAAATAGAGACAAAATTAGGCCCAAAAATGGTATTTTGCGTATAAACCAGCGTTATGTACTAAAATTAAATGATATTTCAAGAATACACGTATTAGAGACCAAATAGACATTAAATATACGCAAAATACAATCAGATGAGGGGCAAATAAACGCAATATTCTTCAAGAATCAACGTGGTAGTATGACATCAATTTGATGACTATAACGTGCCTCCAGCGCTGTCCATAACTCAAGAGGATCTTCTATTGTTAAGTATTCGGCCTTTAAGGTCTGATCTATGTGTCTCCTGATATAGATAATTGCTTTCGCCTTATCCATGTCAGAGACAACGGTAGTAGAACTGCTAGCTGGATGGGCCGCTGCAGGGGCCTTGCTAGTAGTTGTCTCGGCCGCTACGGGGGCCCAGAATTGAGTGAAGGAGTGTCATTGAACGCAAGTGGAACTTCAGGTCTAATCGCCAGCTCATGTAGTTCTTTCCTGCTGCGTCAAGGACCTCGAAATCGACGCTAGCCAATTTTGCCATTTATCTATGCAATTAAATACGCATGAATTAATATTTGTGAAAAATAAATTCACGCAAAGTAAATAAACAGTCATATGGGGATCGGCCAGATACCCTAACAAACAAAATGTCCAAAAATGTCCGAATACAGTCCATAAAACGAAATACAAAAAGAAAATGAAAAATACAACTTGGAAACCCATTTTGAGTCCCAGAATAATTCAGATTTCATCTTTGTCTTCATTTTGGCTGAGCTCCGATCTTTTGGCATTTTACATTATAATCTCACTACAATTCCTCTCAAAACAGAAAAACAAAGCGAAGAATATAAAAAGGTGTATCTCAAAATGGCCGATCCCAAACCACAATACTGATATATTTACAACATCCACGCAGTTTATATATGCTACAGGCAATATAAAAATCAACCACGCAAACACACAGGCATAATGAATACATTTATTCAACATCGCAGGCAATTGTATTGGATAAATATATTTAATTTACGTTAAAAACTTACTTGGACTGCGGGGAAACGTCATTATCCGTTAGGTTAGATAACTAACCTAACGACAGAGCGGTCTCAGGATCCTTGTAATGATTAAAAACGTAAATTAATAATTAATTCTATCCAATTAAAAGATAAAGCGATAATTAATGAATTAAACATAAAATTCATTAAATAAAATTTTAATTTGCGCCAAAAACTCTAAAAAGAGTTAATCAAACACAATAACATCAGCCTGATATTCCATGATTTTTCTAGATTTTTCCAGAATTTTCAGGGTTTAATTGGATTTTATTTGAATTTAAAATAAAATTTGGCCTGCGGGCCAGAGGCTCGCGGGCAGGCTGCAGGCTGCAGGCCCTATAGCCAAAGAAATTCCCATCTGTTTTATTATTTATTTAATTACTGGGCTTCTGGCCCATCAGGGAAAGCCCAAGCCTCTTCTCTTCCCTAACCCTAATTAGAGTTTTAAGGGGTAACACAGCCGCCAGTGGAGTCAAAAAGAATCCACATATACACCTTCCATATTTATTTCGGCACCCCCCCTCTTCAGGTGGGCAAAACGACGTAGGCAGGTCGGCTGTTCGAATGGCTCAAGGGGTCCCTTCGACAGAAGGGGCGGGACGCAAAAAGGCCCCCCTCCGACAGGGAGGGGGCGGAGCTGGAAGGCCCCCCGTCGATGGGGAGGCGCGCGAGGAGGGCACCCCTCCGACTGGGAGGGGGCAGCGCCACAAGCTCCCCCCCCCCCCCCCCCCCCCTGCGGTCAAGGGGAGGCGTGCGAGGAGGGCCCCCCCTCCGACTGGGAGGGGGAGGCGTTCTAAAAATCACGCGTCGTCGGCGATCCGGAGGCAAGGCCCCCAAAAGGGGCGGCGCTCACTCCGGAAGGGGGCGGGAGGCCCCCGACAGGGCGGCGCTCTGGGAAAAGGAGGCGCAACGACGGATACACCGACGTCCCCCCCGATTTGCGCTCCAACGCAAGCAGTCCCCCCTCCGATTCTCGCGACGACACAAGCAGCACCCACCCCCCCCCCCCCCCCCCCCCCCCCCCGACAGGGGGGCGGTTCTTGCTCCGACGCGTGCGGCCCCCCGAAAGAAGGCCCCCGACAGGGGAAGGGGGGCGGCGCCGCTCAGACGCAGCCAACGTTCTGACGCGTGCGGCCCCCCGATAGAACGGCCCCCACGACGGGGGGGCTCGGCGCTCGACGATCGACGTTCGAGATCGTCGGGGCACCCGACAAGGGAGGCCCCCCTCCGACAGGGAGGGCCGGTGCTCAAGGAGGGTCCCTCCTACAAGAGTGTGGCGGCGATTCCGGCCCCGATCCGGCGATCAGACGACCCCCGAGGGGGGTTGGCCGGAGATCCGAAAAGGGGGGGCCGGCGCTCTTCGAATGCCCTTTTTTTAAATTTATAAA
This sequence comes from Scilla litardierei, assembly GCA_030789695.1. Classification (NCBI taxonomy): domain Eukaryota; kingdom Viridiplantae; phylum Streptophyta; class Magnoliopsida; order Asparagales; family Asparagaceae; genus Scilla; species Scilla litardierei. The sequence goes on along the minus strand of JAULAV010003933.1, from coordinate 46,659 downwards.
TATTATTATAATGTTTTAATTATGAATCTATTAAAATACATTTTTTCCCTCTGTTTTTTTAAACATTAAATCTGTTTGTATATATTTTGATTGGAATATGATTTTCTTGCTATAGTAATTACTATAGATATCTTAGAAAATAGATTTCACAGATTTAACAATATGCGCATGTTAAAAATATTGATCTAGGGATTTCTAAGAATTTACCTCTAGATCAAAGATATAGGAAAGATCGATAAAAATAAAGATCCGTAAAATGAGTCCCTGATTCCGATGCCCCGTAGAAATCACCGCAAAGGATCGCTGCAACCAAAGATTACAAGAGATCGAGTTTCAACGCGCAGAAATCACCGCAACGGATCGCAGCAACAAAGATTCCTAAACGCGATGAGGGTGATTTTAGGAGATAAAAAGAGAAGCTCAAGAATGAGAGCTCACGTGCTGATAACGTGTTGAAAATGAAGAGAATGAGTAACTATGGCACAAAATCATGGTTCTCTATTTATTCATAATAGTAGAATCCCAAGGGACATGGGATACCAAAGGTCCCCATTAGTAAGCTTCATGAGGAGTAATGAGGGGATAAAGATGAGCATTACAGGAGGTTAATTGTTGTTAAAGTTGTTTAATTCAAGTCTGACTAACAAAACGCCGAAAGCCAAAGAATTCTGCATTGTGCATTGTTGGCTCAAATCGTTCCGGATACATGTCACTCGTCCAAGAAATTCGAGTCGAAAGCACCAAATGTTTCAGATATAGTTCCATATCTCCCTCGTAGGATATGCTCAAGCCTCATCAGAAGCAGCTAAGAAAGCACAAATCTCGCGCCATGAGCACTCTTAAATGATCCAAGACACTATACAGGCAATCAGATTTTGATGCATCTGGCCCTTCTTCTGATGATTCTACCTGATAATACACAAGTGCCTTGATGAATAATCTTCAATGTTCACCATATCCTAAGTTCCAATTCATGAACAGCATTATGAATCTAAAACCCCATGTTGCTGTACTAGTCAGTCTTTAACGAACACACTAGTTTTGCAAACGTTGGGAATTTCTTCTCGACATTCCGCTAGCAAAGACTAATTTTATTTGGAAATGGAATTTGTTGATTTATAATATATACTGGATTCTACATACAAAAGGCCAGCTGATCAACAAACATTTCCAATTAGGGAAAGAAAAAGGAAACAAGGAAATGATTAGATGATTACCCTCAAAAGAATGGTGTGAGGCTGACTACCACATCTCTTCTAGTCGAACCAGTCTAAAATGTCCATGAGGCCGATCTTCTAAGCATGGGCTTCATCATTGCCTTGTCCTCTTCCAACGAGACCATGCCGAGATGAGAGGGATCTTCCAACAGCATTTTCGCCACCAAATACCCCGCAATCGACCATGTCTGGAACTTTCTCGCCTGTTTGCCAACAAACCGCCCTAGCTTCCCATCGTAATATTCGGGCCAGCTATCTTTCAACAACCGGCTCTCGGCAAGCTCAATTGCTCGTCTGGCTATCTGCGGTCGGCCAGTCTTGATGCAGGCTGCAGTTAGCAGCCACAGAAGTACTGCACAAATGGAGAGGCTCAATGAATTTTGCCCATTTCATGAAAGCCCTAGAATGATATTTTCCCAACTAATCTACAAAAGCCTCTTATATGCCCTATTATGGACTACAAGCAAAAAAGCAGGAAGTAAAAGAAAGTATCACAATGTTACATATAATCTTGTGGTTGGATTTCACATCACATAGAGCTTTTTGTACAAATAGCTATTTTTAACAAAAAAATTAAAATGAAAGACCATAGGAGTTTTTGAGAAAGTTTACACCGACTGCCAGGAACCCTTTTAAGATTAATCAAATATATGATATAACTCTTGACTGATTGTTCAATCTAACTATCTCATCCAATAAAGGATACAGATTCCATCATATGATTCTGTGACTAGGTTAATACACAATGCGCTCTTTCTGGATTAAATTAAATTACTTTAATGCATAAATTTAAATCACGGCAAACGATTTAGTTTACATTCCATTATACCTGATATTTTTGCATGAGACACATGTGATATGCAACAAGGTTGCTTTGGAGGTAAATCCAATCAGAAACACTACATGGATGAAAGTTTAAGTTAGGCTGACTTACGGTAAATACCCCAAGGTTTGCATGAATTTTCAGTTATATGCCCCATACTTTCGTTGTTACAGCGATGTACCCTAAGCTTTTAGAGCTTTACGGGTTAGTACCTTCTATCCAGCTTCTGTCACCACATTGGAAGCATGCGACTTTTTTGACATTTTTACCCTCATTCTTAGTGATTTCCTCCTCTATCCCCAAATTGTAGCTCTCTCCTTCCCAAATCGAAACACCTCTCTCTCTAGCATCTTTTTGTGGCGTTAAACAAATCAAATGCATTTAAAGACAATATATGCTTCCAAAATTGGTGACTTTAGGTCTGGTCTTAAAATTCTTCATGCCCCAACCCTAATTTCCACAATAATATATTTATGCCTTCTTGTTCCTCCACAGAATTGACAATAATTGGCTAACAACCGACGCATTTTATAATTTTCAACCAACAACCATGCATTAACCTAAATCTCACTATCAAGCTCATATTTTACATGTTCTTTTGTGTCTCTTTGCAAAATTGATGATGATCGACCAACAATTGACTCAAACTTCCGAATTTTTGACGAAAAAAGACCGATCATGTTTTACATTTGGGATTTTTGGGCAAATTTTAGGGTTTAAGAAACGTGGAGTGGGTTATTTTTGGGTTCAGACATTGAAGGAGATAGAATTGCTAAGAGAAGAACTAATGGGAATTTCTGGCATTTGCTCTCACGATGTTGATGTGTATTTATAAAACTTAAGGCTATAAAGCTGTAAGAAAAAATATGTACATTGTATATAGCTGTAAAAACAGAAACACTTTAGGGAAGTTAGCAGTAATTTAGCCGGAGAGCTGCAATAGATTTTGAGTATATCATTCATGTGCAAATCAAAAATTAGACAGCTATAACCAAATATTTCATTTTCCTTTCCACGATTTAGTAACATGAATGGGCTACAGTAGGTTATCGTGTTTATTAAAACTTAAAGTAAATAGAATAGGAGAATAATGGAAAATTTGTAATAGTATGCATATAGTTCATTTGTAAAACAAGTATAGATAGCTACAATTAATTATTTCCTTTTTCGTTTCCCAATTTAGTAGAACATAAACGGGCTCCAGTTGGTTATTGTGATTTCTAAATACTAGACGTAGATAGAATAGGAGAATGATGGTAAATTTGTAACGTCAAGCAATTTTTGCTCATATACATTTGGTAGCATTGTGTGATAAGCGACAATTATCCAACAGTTAAATGCAGCTCTCTTTTAAGAGTTGCATGCCATTAGTATATTTCTGAAACAATTATTGATAGTCATGAGGCAAACTAACTGTATAAGCTCATAACTCCTGTTTCACTACTTTCATCCATTAGTTAACACACATGATCTTCATGAAAATTATGATACTCTCTGAGAAAGGCACTTCAAGTGACTAACCTGGCCATGAACCTCCATTGTGGTAGCTCCACCTGGTATTTTTTGGGTCACAACCTGTTACAATCCGCCATTCATGGTTATCAATCGCAGGATAACTTATCTTTATGGGCATTTCCCCTACCAGTTCTTCCCAGCGCGATTCAATAAGATCCATTATAGCTGCAGATTGCTCCGGGGTAGCAAGAGATGACAAAATGGCGATGCAATTGCCAAGGGCAAACCATCGAAAGTCCATCCTTGCAGGACTGACATTTCCAATGAAGTAACCTCCACGAGTAGGCATAAAATCAAATACCCAATCGGGGATTGAATCAGGAATAACATTAAACTTGTTGACTGCTGTGTGAGAATATTCCTCAGTTTTATAGCGATATATGTCATTTAGCTGCTGGAAGTCTAGCCAGAAATAACTCCTCATGTGATAACTCAGGGCATGTAACCGCTTCACTATCCGTTCTATCAATTCCTTCCCTTCTGTATCATGTTTAAGCATTGTTAAAGCACTTCTCAGAGCCATAAAGAAAAGGGCTTGAATTTCAATGGGATAACCATAAACTCCCTGTAAGATTTCAGCAAAGACAGAAACACATAAATTCAGAGGCAAAACCCAATTGTTAATGATAACCGGAAGAAATTAAAGAACCATTTTTATCAATACATGTAATATATCATAAATATGATGTTACCAAATTATACACATCAATACCAAATTAGTTTGTCCGGTTTTGATCAAGAATGAAGTTGGTAACATTAGGATGCATAAATACAAGGGGAGAAGCAACAATGAAAATTTTGACCGGAAGCGATGAGCAGTTATATTCCTAAATAGTATGAAAAAAGGAACTTTCATTTGCAGTGTTCAGAACATCATCAACATATTTCCAATTAAAAAAGAAAATCATAAAACTTGTGATTTGTCCTGTGTGCATTGAATAGATAAGTGCTTGAATAATTTTGCCCGAGGTGTCCAAACCTATAGATATTCATATTTTCCTCTTGCGTAAAAAAACCATAAACAATTTTCTATAATATTTTGGAATTGCACTATGAAATTTGTTTGGTTTTGGAAGATGAAATGGGCTTGCACATTGTTAATGTCAGATTGTTGCTTGTGACGTCACGTCAGCAGCACCTATAACAAAACATATAAGCATATCCCAAATTTCTGAGTTACAACATATTGTTGGGAAATCTAATCCCATCCCAAAGTGGTTTTGATGATGATCACACGATTCACACCAAATGTTGTTAATGTACTAATCATATTATTTAAGATGTGTAGGTTGTGCAAATAAGCTAAGTGAAGCTCAAAGCATACTCCGAGAAAAAGAACTTCAACCACTCATATAAGATGAAGATGAATTTAGCTCGCAATTCAACGTCTGCATTCTAAAGCTTTAGTTCATGCACAAGAGGATCTCAAAGATAAGACTTAAAGAATGTGATCAAGCTCAAGTTAAAGAGGAGCTCAAATTCAAGTGAAGCCCATGCAACTACATCAACTTCAACCATGGCTTCAAAGTCTTCATAGTGTCTAGTGTGTGAGTTGTCTTTTATACTTCTTAGGATTATGTGAAAGCCAAGAAGAATATGCACACACACAAAATGATCTTCTAAAATATTTTTTAAACTTATTTTAAATTCATTTGAGAGCTTACTTTTCATAGGAGCTAAGTTCCAAACTGTAGTCAACTACAAACACCCAGTAGTCAAATACCCTGAAATCTGCCATATCCCTGAAAAATCCCTGGGAGTCGACTACCTCCCTGGGAGTCGACTACCAGCTGTGTTCGAGCAGACTCCCTTGACTTCCTCTCGCATTTACTCCTAGCTAATTTTTTGGGCTGAAATCAACTTTCATTTGAATTATTTCAAATTCTTTCTTAGCTCTATAAATAGAGAACCTTTGAGATCATTTTTCCAACAAATTCATTCTTAGGCAAAGCTATAATTCTCTCAAAAGTTCTCAAAGTTCTCATCGCTCTCAAAGTCCTTCATAGCCAAAGAATTTTTCAAATCTCTGATCTTATTTCGTATTTTCTTTTCTAAATCTTTTAAGATCATTATTTTTTGCTATTGTAAATTGGTTTTCAAAATCCTCTCTACTTGTATTCTCATATTCTCAAAGGATCTTTGAAACATCTAAAGTTCTTGATCACATTGAATCATTTCATATTCTTTGTGTGATCAAAGAACAATTTAAATTCTTTAGCCACTTAGAGCACAATTGCAAATTCATCGCGGCTATAGAATTGTTGGGTGTAAACCAATCTCCACTAATTTATTGTGATGTATTAGATCTGATTTTACTTGTAGTCCCTTGGAGATAAGGGTGTTGTAAATCCTAGTCAAGACTAGTGTTGGAAATCCTGGTGGTGATACTATGTCGTTGGAAATCCTAACGAGTGAAGTTGGGTAATTGTATTGCTAATGCAATAGTGGATTAAATCTCGATCTCTGACGGTCAGGGACTGAACGTACCCAGGTTGTGGGGAACCAGGATAAATCTCGTCTCTCTGTGTGATTTTCTATGATTGTATCTCGTTATTTATTTTGTTCTGACTTGTTCATTGTTTATTATATGTCTCTTGTAATCATGTGTTAATTTACTCTTTGCTAATAAAATTGAGTATTGCAAAGTTTGTTTATATTCCGCTGTGAGATCTCTTCTATTATTCTTTTGATCTTTGTATCTTATCTTACATTTCTCTTAACATCATCTCGTTGATTAAGGACCAAGCGTAGATTACTCTACTTGGTTTCTTAGGCAACATTAGAAGGGAAGTTAGTCTTGTATTCATTATTGTCGAAAAAGTTTTATTCATACAACACTATTCAACCCCCCCCCCAATTCTAGTGTTGTTTGACATCCACAGGATCCAACACATATGAGTCTTCATCTCATTCGACATATGGTGTGCCATCTTTGTTAAATTCCCAACAATATGAATGCATGCAATAGCAGCCATCACATGAGATGCTTCAAAATCCAAAGCCATCCTGATGGATGCAGCCAGTCAATTTACGAATTAAATATCTGGTATGACAAAGGATGAGGGGCAGGGGTAGGGGCAGCGAGGGGTATTGATATTATGTGATTCTTTTACGTTGTAGCTCTGATTGGAAAGACAGTGCTGAGAAGGTGTCGAATAGAATAGTGATGTATGCCAACAAGCCGAAATTACCACGGTTTCTCCTTTTTCTTGTTAGATGTATATGTATATACTCCCTTTGTATAGGGTCTTTTGTGCTTATTTACCATTCTCTGTACTCTATATATATCGGGCTATTGCCCTTGGAATAACACAAGAGAGTTTATTCCTAACATGGTATCAGAGCCGGGTTTAACCTAAACCCTAGCCGTCTTTTTCTCTCTCCCGCAAAATCCAAAAGCCTAAACCCTAGCCGCGCCGATCCGGCTGCCTGCGCGCCGCCGCTGCGCGCATGGATCTTCGCCTGCTGCAGCCGCGTCCTGGAGATCATCACTGCGGGCCTGGAGATCGTCGCCGCCGCCTTCGAGAGGCCGCAGCCGCGTCCCCACCTCTGATCAGCCCGATCCGCCGTGAAGCACTCCAGATCTTCGTCTGCACAGCCCGATCCGCCGTCCTCGACGATCACCCGCCTGGAAGCACTCCGGATCAGCCCGATCCGCCGGCGCCTGCTACGGAGCTGCCCGTCGCGCCGCACTGTGCGCCCAGATCCGCTCGAATCACCCTGCCGCTGCCTGCCACGGAGCTGCCCGCCGCGCTGTGCGCCTAGATCCGCTCGGATCAGCCGGCCGAGATCCGCGTCTCGCCAGATCCGCGCAGGACCCCTCGCGTCCACTGCCAGATCCACGTCTCGCTAGGACCCCTCGCCCTCTGCCAGATCCGCGCAGGACCCCTCGCGTCCACTGCCAGATCCGCGTCTCGCCAGGACCCATCGCCCTCTGCCGAGATCCGCGCAGCCCCCTGTCGAGATCCGCGCATCACCACAGGCAAGCCCCCTCGCCCAGATCCGCATCTCGCGTCTAGCCCTGCTGCGTCGCTGCCGCCTGGCGGCCCTGTGCAACGCCGCGCCGAAGAGCCGCCGCTGTCCGCGCGCCTCCCACTGCGCCCGTGCCACCGCGCCGCGCCCACTGCCGGTGCCCCCTGCGCGCTGCCGCCTGCCGCTGCCGCTGTCCCCTATGGCGTCTCCTACGGATCTACCTCTTCATCATCATCATGTTGCTATCCCTCGGTGTTCGTTGATTTTTGATGGCCTTAATTATAGGAGTGGATACCGCTCATTCATCTCCATATGCGCGGTCAGCGCCTTTGGGACCTTCTCACTGGCGATCGTCCTTGCCCACCGCGACCGGTGCTTCCCAGCGAGACACCACTACCCCCACTGATGATGACACCGCCAAGAAGGCGGCCACCGATGCGTATGCGAACTGCTGTTGCTGCTTATTCCTCTCAGGATGTTCTCTATCGGCGGTGGTGTGATGACGATGCTCGTGCTGCCAACATCCTCATCGCTAGCATTGATGTGTCCCTGACTGGTGACATTGTGAGTTTGGCGACGTCTCAGCTGATGTGGGATCATCTTCGCTCTCACTATGAGCCTACCGATGACTCCATCTACCTTGCTGTCGTCAGACAGGAGCAAGCTCTTCAGCAGGGTGATGCCACGGTCGATGAGTTCTATGCACAGATATCTTCTATCTGGCGTCAGCTCGACTCTTTGGGACCAGCGATCTGTCGTATCTGCCAGTGTTGCCAGCATCAGCACTCCCACCTGCAGCTTCGTCGGGTCTATGACTTTTTGACCCGACTTCGGCCAGAGTTCAAGCAGATACGTGCCCAGCTGCTTGCCCGTCACCCACGTGTGACGTTCTTGGAGGTTCTTGCTGCTATTCGTACTGAGGAGACTCGTCTTTCGTACTGCTGGTCTTTTGGCACCTTCTGCCTCTGTTTTGGCGACCCGTGCTCCTGCTTCTTCTGCTCCTATCACACCAGATCTGCCTTCTGCTACATCACCCGTTCGAGGTGACAACAGACGCTGCACCTACTGCCACCGAGACAGACATGTGGAGGCACAGTGTCACAAGAAGCGGAGGGATCATGCTGCTGCCAAGAAGGAGACTGACACTGGGGGTTTCACCTCTCGGAGGAGCTCTACCCCATCTGATACTGAGCAGGAGCTTCTCACGTTATTTCGTCGGATGTCTGCTTCTGGGGCATCTGGCTCTGCTTCTTCTGCTAGTCAGCCTCCAGGTACTGCGACACCATCTTCCACCACCTCAGGTACCTCTCCTTGGATCCTTGACTCTGGTGCTTCATTTCATGACTCCTGACCCTACCACTTTACATTCCATTAGTACCCCCTCCCGCTCTGTCACAGTTCTCACTGCAGATGGCACCCCACTTTCAGTTACTGGGCTAGGCACACTTTCTAGTCCCACTTTTCATGTCCCTGATGTGTCCCTCGTTCCAAAACTCACCATACAGCTTATGTCGGCAGGCCAACTTACTGATCATGGCTGTCGTGTTATACTTGATTCTGACTCTTGTTCTATCCAGGATCGTCGCACGTGCACTCTAGTTGGTTCTGGCCCCCGCAGGCGTGATTCTCCACGTCTTTGGGAGCTTGACTGGCTTCATCTTCCTTCCGCTGCATCTGCCAGTCCTCACATCACCACTATTGCCTCTGCCTCTGCTGCATCGTCTACCGGATCGTTTGCCCAGTGGCATCATCGCTTAGGACATCTCTGTGGTTCACGTCTTTCTTCTTTGGTTCGTAGAGGGTTATTAGGGTCAGTCTCTGGTGATATGACATTAGACTGTATGGGCTGTAAACTAGGCAAACAGTTACAGCTACCTTATCCTACTAGTGAGTCTGTCTCCCAGAGTCCTTTTGATCTTGTTCACTCAGATGTATGGGGTCCGGCCCCCTTCGTTTCGAAAGGGGGTCATCGCTACTATATTATATTTATAGATGATTTTTCTCGCTACACTTGGATATACTTTATGTCCTCTCGTACTGAGGTTTTGTCTATTTATAAATCTTTTGCTACCATGATCCGTACACAGTATAACACTCACATTCGGATTCTTCGTGCTGACTCTGCTGGAGAATACTTATCTCGGCACCTTCGTGCCTTTCTTGATACCCAGGGCACTCTCTCACAGTTTTCCTGTCCTGGTGCTCATGCCCAGAATGGCGTTGCTGAGCGCAAGCATCGTCATTTACTTGAGACTGCTCGTGCCCTTATGATTGCTTCCTCTGTTCCCCCTCAGTTTTGGGCTGAGGCTGTATCTACTGCTACATATCTCAGCAACATGCAACCATCCTCTCCTCTTCAGGGTGCAATTCCACTTGAGCGCCTTCCTACACCACCTCCAGATCTGCCGTCCTATCCTGAGCTTCGTCTTTTTGGTTGTGTCTGCTGTCTTGTTGGCCCCTCGTGAGCGTACAAAGTTGACAGCCCAGTCTGCTGAGTGTGTCTTTCTTGGATATAGTAATGTGCACAAGGGATATCGGTGTTGGGATCCTGTAGCTCGACGGATGCGGATTTCTCGTGATGTGACTTTTGATGAGTCTCGTCCCTTCTTCCCTCGTCCTTCTTCATCTTCCAGTCCTGCTTCTATTATTGAGCCTCTTTTGTTTCTCACTTTTCCTGATAGTCCACTATCCACCATTCCACCACCCATACCTCCATCACCTGTGCCCTCAGCTCCACCACCAGTGCCCCATGTGCCTCCGGTCACCTCTGCACCTACCCCAGGACATGTTTCTCTCTTTCCTCTTCACTACACTCGTCGTCAGCGAGTCGAGGATCCTCCTGCAGTGCCTTCTCATGAGATGCCCTCCATCACCAGTGACCCTCCTGAGTTGCCCTCTTCCTCCAGTGACCCTCCTCGTTACCACCTTCGTGATCGTGAGTCACTACGCCCTCCTGGTCGGTTTACTTCTCTGGGTGCTATTCTTGCCGAGCCGACCTCTTATCGGGATGCCGCTGCTCACCAGGAGTGGCAACATGCTATGGCAGAGGAGATTGCTGCGCTTGAGCGTACTGGTACGTGGGATCTTGTACCCCTGCCTGCCCGTGTTCGTCCTATCACGTGTAAGTGGGTTTACAAGGTCAAGACCAGATCTGATGGTACTCTGGAGCGCTACAAGGCTCGTCTTGTAGCGCACGGTTTTCAGCAGGAGCATGGGATAGATTTTGAGGAGACATTTGCTCCTGTTGCTCATATGATTACTGTTCGCAGTCTTATTGCTGTTGCTGCTGTTCGTTCATGGACTATTTCCAAGCTTGATGTCAAGAATGCTTTTCTCAATGGCGTTCTTGATGAGGAGGTTTATATGCGACCACCACCTGGTTATTCTGTCCCCGAGGGCATGATTTGTCACCTTCGTCGCTCTCTATATGGTCTTCGACAGGCTCCCCGTGCTTGGTTTCAGCGGTTCTCTTCTGTCGTCACTGCTGCTGGTTTTATTGCGAGTGATCATGACCCTGCTCTCTTTGTTCATACTTCATCTCGTGGTCGGACGCTTCTCCTTTTGTATGTGGATGATATGATTATCACCGGAGATGATCCCCAGTTTATTGCTTTTGTGAAAGCACGGCTGAGCGAGCAGTTTCTTATGACGGATCTTGGCCCTCTTCGTTACTCTCTGGGGATTGAGTTTTCCTCCACACCTGATGGCTTCTATCTCTCTCAGGAGAAGTATATTCAGGATCTTCTTGATCGGGCTTCTCTTGTTGATCAGCGTACCGCTGATACACCGATGGAGCTGAATGTACACCTTTGCTCTACTGATGGTGAGCCTCTTCCGGACCCCACTCGTTATCGTCATCTTGTTGGCAGTCTGGTCTATCTTGGGATCACTCGACCGGATATTTCATATTCCGGGCACATCTTGAGCCAGTTTGTTTCTGCACCTACTCAGCTCCACTACAGCCACCTTCTTCGTGTCCTGTGTTACCTGCGCGGGACCAGCCACCGTCGATTATTCTTTCCACGCTCTGGCCCTTTACAGCTCCATGCTTACTCTGATGCGTCTTGGGCCAGTGATCCTTCTGATCGTCGGTCTCTATCTGCCTATTGCGTCTTCTTGGGTGGCTCTCTAATCACTTGGAAGACCAAGAAGCAGCATGCGGTTTCTCGGTCGAGTGCAGAGGCTGAGTTGCGTGCTATGGCCTTGTTGACAGCAGAGATTAATTGGATACGTTGGTTACTTGAGGATTTTGGCGTCTCCATTTCCACACCTACTACTTTGTTGTCTGACAGTACAGGTGCCATCAGTATTGCTCGTGACCCGGTGAAGCATGAGCTCACCAAGCACATTGGTGTGGACGCCTCTTTTACGCGTTCACAGGTACGGGATAAGGTTATTGCTCTACAGTATGTGTCTTCTGAGTATCAGCTCGCGGATTTCTTCACAAAGGCCCAGACTAGAGCACATCACAGTTTTTATCTTTCCAAACTCAGTGTTGTTGATCCACCATGAGTTTGAGGGGTGGTGTTAGATGTATATGTATATACTCCCTTTGTATAGGGTCTTTTGTGCTTATTTACCATTCTCTGTACTCTATATATATCGGGCTATTGCCCTTGGAATAACACAAGAGAGTTTATTCCTAACATTTCTAACTCATCCTCGTACGTAGAACAGATTTGCATGTCTTCTTTCCCTTTTGACCAAATCATCTTAAATCCACTTGATAGAAAAAACAATCATTTACAACCATGTGGAAAACTTCCTTTTGCATCATTGTGAGGCTACGTAGAACAGACACTTCCACCGTGAAGCCGTGTCATGTCGGATGCACATGTTGAACATGTATCATACACATTTTAAATAATTTTCCTACGCTTATCAAGTCTTGTCCCTGGCATTCTAGTTGTATCCGTGCAACATATGTTCAATAGTAACATAAATCCTACAATTTTTTACATTTTGACACTAAATCAATGTACCTGGGAAGAACCCGAAGGGCTGTCTTTGTTACAATTACACGAGCTTAAATCACATTATGAAAAAAGTAAGACCTATCAAACAGCTAATTGATTAGCGAAGTTTACACTGGACCTCCAATTGCACACACTAAATCATGTCTGTCATGACAATTTGAGCAATTCTTCTCTGAGCTCCTTGTGCAGAATCGTGATATGAAGCAGACCCATTTTGCATTAAAAGTGACGGATGATGATAGTGGGAAGTGGTGATAAATATCATGAGTGGTGATATCCGATTGATGAGGTAACATTGTTGGATAAGATAAGAAATAAGGTATTGAAATACCCTAGGTCTCATACTGGCACATGCATGTATAAGCTATGTTGTTTTTTGTTTCTTAACTATAGTTGTATTCAGATGTTACAGAAAAGTACAACATATTTGAATTTCTATATATTCAAAAGGATGGATGATTTAGAAGGTATCGTATTGGAATATATAGAAACTTGGAGAAACCTGAGTACAATCTTCAACATTTGTTTAGAAAATTCTGGCCATAGTTTCCTATTTCGACTATGCACCATAAGCAAAGCATCTAGCTCACCACAGCATGCCAACCAACACACACATCTATCAACTACAATGTTCTGATTGCTAAATCAAGAGAACGTAAAAATAGATTGCTCTTAAAATGAAAATTTCCAAATGAAAATTTCCTAACACAAGGTAAATGACAAATATTATGATTAGAATGGTAAGATCAAAAAATTGTTTTAGAACAAAGAACTGATGAGCAACACTGAATGTAGGATATCAAGAAAGAGCTCCCTTCTAATCCTGGTTTTAGTCATCGCCAAAAGACTACAATAGGCAAGTTGATAGATATGGACTTTCTTATATGTTTTGGGAATATTCGGATTTTTAGGGGCGTTTAGGGAAATTTTCAGTCTTTTTGGGTTTTTCGGGTTTTTCTATAATTTTCCCTAGATCTGAAATCTATTTATAGGTGGGATGCAATAAGTGGTTTCTTAGGCTATTTTTGAGAGAATATTGATATTAGAGGGAAGATTATCCACCGTTCTTCGAGAGAGTGCAGACGTCCTCTTCAATTTGAGTCTTGGGGGGCAATCACCCCTTTAATTGTGATCAATGTATCTCTTTTATTTTCAGTTTTATCTAATAAAAATCAGATCTTGTTTGGTTGATATCAATTTGGTATCAGAGCATCTACGATCCATGATAGCGTCAACGAGATCCAAACATCAAATCGACATGTTGGAAGAAAAATTCAATGGTGAAATTGAGGGGATGAAACAAACCCAAATGAAACACGGCGAAGCCCTAGAGAAGCATGGCGAAGCCCTATCGAAGTTGGTGAGTTCTCAACCGAAACAAAACGAAACACTCGCTCAAATTGTTCAATAACTCGAGCTCATCGCGGCGAAAGGTGAAAACGACGGCGAAAACCCTAATCAAGCGAAAAGGGCATCACCTTTGGAGAATGTCAAGGGGAAGATGGAGAATTACGACGAAGGGCTACTTTTCGACGCCGACCACTACTTCGTAAAGAAAGAGGAAGAGCCCTGGATGGAGGAAATCAACCCTACAAACCATAGAGCGTCAAAACAGCGAGCGACGAAAGCGTCGGCAGAAAAACAAGTGCTATTGCCCCTGTCTGGAGTCTTGGGGGCGCCCGCCCCTCCAGGAGGGGCGGCTGGCCCCCAGGTTGCTGGCCAGTGCCTCCGCCCTTGTCCGGCCACCTGGGGGCACCCCAGGATGCACACAAGCTACATCCGGGCCCAGATCAGAGGAGTTTCGAGCTCAAACAATGAATCCAAGGCGCAGAACAGCTTCAGGGGGGTTTTTCTATGCAATTTCAGCGACGATCTGACCCAAAGCAGTGACAACTGGAGATCCAAGAGCAGATGAACAGATTTGGCATGCATCCAGGAGGTCGACAAAGGCCCCGAGGCCCCCGGCCCTTCGGAGTACTTGTAGGAGCCCGGCGACAATGGTGACGACTTTCGAGAGCCCCACGACACTCGTTATGGTGCACAAAGGCAACGACGTCCACTCCTAACGTATGAGGAGTATCCAGGAGACTACAGTGGAGAGGGAGACGTGAAGCAGCATGTTCAAGGCTTCTATGCATGCGGCGAAGACTGGGGCGACTATGGAGATCGAGATGGGGGCCCATGGAGGGGATTGGAGCGGTATAGAGAAAAGTGGCAGCGCTACTACCAGCCCCACCAACCTAAGCACGCAGGTGGACAAGCAGATCAAGGGATTTTTAGAGTGGATGGCAGGATACGAAAGCTGAAAATACTCATATTTGAGGGGGAGGATCCTTTGGCGTAGATCTACAGGTCAAAGAGATTTTTTATGATGTCACGCATGACTTAGGATCAGAAGCTGGAGATGGCAGCGGTGTGTTTAGATGAGAATGCCATTGTGTGGTACCAGTGGTGGGAGCAGATGAGGCCGTTTCACTCATGGAAGGATATTAAGGATGGCTTGGTGGGGAGATTTCGCAAGAGTCACGTGGGGAACTTGCAGGAGCAGTTACTTTCTCTCAGGCAGGATGACATGGGGAGAGATTACAGGGAGCAGTTCGAGGCACTGTCAGGATGTGTACATAGGGTTTCTGATGAGATATTAGAGTGCACCTTCATGAAGGGACTGAAAGCCACCATTCGCACAGAGCTTCGCATACAGAGGCCCCAGGACCTGATGGAGGCCATGGAGTTAGCTCGGATGGTGGAGGATCGACTGGTGGAGATGAAGAAATCTGGAGGGACTGGAGGCGGCTCCTCTTCCCACATCCAGCTCACGAGTGGAGGACAACAGAAGCCCATGACAAGGACGGATCCGTCCAGTCAGGAGAAGAGCGGGGTGCCACCTGCAGGAAGACAGTTTAGGAGGATGACTGACGCCGAGACGATGGAGAAGAGGCAGAGGGGGATGTGTTTCAGATGCGACGAGAAGTTCACACCAGGGCACCATAGTGGGGTACGCAAGCTGCAGTTGCTTATAGCTATGGACGACGAGGACATAGTGGAGGTAAAATATTTTTTGAAATATGTTGCATAATTTTGTTGCTGAATTAACGAACATAGCCATGAAAGAACAGCCAAGGTGGGAAAGTTCTCAAACTACTCGTCAACAGATTAACTTAATCTTTGTTTGGATCGTATGCTGCTTGCAATATTGCCAGAAAACAAGCAAGGTAATTGATAGATCCCGAAAGAAAGATCCGATTTTTATAGAGAATAATAGCAGAAAATAAGATAAATGGCTACAATTAATAGGTGTAACCTCCTCCCAAAACGCCGTTAAGAGGACGTCCGCACTCTCCTAAGATCTACCTAAGAACTCTCTCAAACAATTCAATAATCATGCATAAAAATAAAATGACGGCTAGCCCTAGCTTAAGAATAAAACCCTCCTCTCCCACAATTAAAAGTTTGCCACTCAATTATAAAAAATCACAGAGGAGTCGAAAATGCCTCTAAGGAGAGGCGGCCTCCCTTGCGCGTGCACCTACACGCGGGTCCCGCCTCTTTATTCCATATCTAATATTACTCCGCCCCCAAAAATTCACCTTGTCCTCAAGGTGGTGCATGAAGTTGTTGAGGATTTGGACTTCTCCCTACTTGGTGTTAATGATGAGCAAACATAAATACTTGTGACTAATCCCCTATTTTGCAGTTAATCCATTGCCTAAGCTAATTATGAAGATCTTCTAGCAATGGATGACTCACAAAGATCATTGAAGGCAAATGAAATGGATTGGATGAACGTAGATGATGATTGAAGCTCCATGAAGACTTCAAGCTCATACGTTGGATAGAAGAGAGAGATCGTCAATGTAAATTTCTTTTATCTCTTCTAGTATGTAGCTTAGAAGTAGAACATTGATGGAGCACTCTCACACATCATCATTTCAGTCTTAGGACATCATTAGATCAATTGTCCTTAGACTCCAATTCATTTCTTTAGTGATTGTGCTTGGATTGTTTATAACAGTCGATTGCTGAACGTTTTACAGTCGTCTGTCTCAAAAACAGGCGACTGTGTTTTATTCTACAGTCGCCTGTTATGCACAAACTTTTACAATCTAATTTTGGGCTTCTTTGTTTATTTCGCACAGGCGACTCATGAACGATTAACAGGCGCATGTCCAAGTGACAGTCGACAGTGGTTTGTAAATCAGTCTCATGTCTATCTTTTGCCCAAACTTTGTTGATCTGACTTTTACGGCCAGTCGACTAATGTCGAATATACAGTCGACTGTCTAATGGATCAGTCGACTGTCTATGATGCAACAGTCGTCTGTCTGTTAGCCAATTTATTGACTCAGCTCTCTGGAAATTCTCAGGGTATTTGACAGTCGTCTGTATAAGGATTTACAGTCGCCTGTTCTGATTAACAGTCGACTGTTTTATTCTCATCAGTCGTCTGTCCTGTTATCTTACAAGATTTCCAGATTTCATTCAACTTACCCATCTTTCGGCCAGTCGCCTGTAGAAGGATTTACAGTCGCCTGTTGGTTCAACAGTCGACTGTCTATGCTTCATCAGTCGACTGTCCACGTGGTAAGTTACCGTTATGAATTCTCACCTACCCATGCTGACTGTGCAACAGTCGACTGTGGTTTCCTCAACAGTCGACTGTCGCAAGCTCGGATTCTATCCGTTGAGAATTTTCTCACGGATTCCAAAAGGGTTTTTGCCTAATCTGTTTTGTGGATTTGAGAAACCTATATAAGGTGCCTCTACTGTTCCATTGAGAGGTTACCTAGGCTATTGCAAAATCTTTCAAGTTTTCATTCTCAAGTTTTAAAGCTCTCAAATCCAACCCTAAGAATTCCAATCTTTGATCTCTTGCTCTCCAACCTAGAACCAAAGAGTTATCCTCTAGGCATTTGGTGCAGTCAAGAGAAAGGGCCTTCTCCTCTCTTCCAAGAGAGTCTTCAACACACATCACACTTCTCCTTCAAGTTCTACTTCAAGGCATAGGTGATTATAAGTGTTGCTTTCATAATTTCATAACTTTCGTTATTTGCATTTACTCTCGGGTTGTGAGAACGGTTTGCTTGCTCCCAAATTGTGGGAGTCAATGTCAATCGATTGTATTTCGATTTCACTTGTAGGGTTACTACAAGTGGGTTTTTAAGGAAACCTCAAGTTAGGGTTCTAACTTGAGTATCCGGAGGTATCCGGGTGGAAGGGAAGTAGGATTACCGTGAACAAGTCGGGAAGTGACTTGGGTAATCCGAACCCTTGAAACATCTCTGCGTTTGCGTATGTTTCATTTTGGGTTTAATTTCTATTCCACATTATTTTGTTGGATTGCATTTAAATTGGTGTAACTATCTTTTTAAATTGCATAAACACTTTTCAACACCCCTTCTAGTGTTTCCCCATAGACATGATTCTTACAATTGGTATCAGAGCACAAGGTTATAGTTATGGCATCCAACAACAACAACGTTCCTCCACCAACTTCGTACAACAATCACGATCGTGATGGAGCGTCCACACTTTTCGAAGGTCAATCAACGGTGCGTTCTCCACGTTTCAATGGCACGAACTTTGGCTATTGGAAATGAAGGATGGAGACGTTCCTTAGGAGTGCTTCACTTTGGAGAACCCTTCACAAGGAGTACGTCGAGCCCACCGAAGAGGATTTCGAAAAATGGACGACTTCCGAAAAATCCGCCGAAGTCAACAACGCAAAAGCAATGAACGCTCTTCATTGTGCGTTGGACCCGAATGAGTTCAACAAGATATGCACATGTAAGAGTGCATATCAAATTTGGAACCATCTCATCGTTACCCATGAGAGAACGAACAAGGTAAAACTTTCAAAGTTATATGTTGCCGTGCAAAACTTCGATTTGTTTCATATGCAGGAAAATGAGAGCATTGCATCGATATACGGACGTTTTACCGACATCACCAATGAATTGGAAGCTCTTGGCCAAATATACACCGAACCTGAAAAGGAAAGGAAGATCATCATGGGAATGACCTCCAAATGAGAAAGAAGAGCGATCGCCATCAAGGAGGTCAATGATTTGCAGAATTACACAGTTGTGAATCTTATCGGGACTCTCATGTCTTATGAGGTAAGACAAGAGAACCGATTAAAGATTCGAGCTATGATGAATCCTTCGGAGGCCAAGAAGAAAGCTTTTGCATTCAATGCCAATTCATCATCCTCCGATAGTGAAGAATCAGAGAATGAGATGGATTTGAGTGAAATGGCCCAAATGACGAAGAAGTTCCAACGCTTCTTTCGCAAAGGTAAATTTTCCTCTAACAAAAGATTTGAGTCTACTAATAATGCTTCCTCTCTTTCCTTTAAGTGTAATAAGCCAGGGCACATCAAGAGGGATTGCCCAATGCTAAGAAACAAAGAGAAGTGGAAGGCTCCGAAGTACCACAAGTCCGACAAGAACAAGAGAGACA
Organism: Scilla litardierei; assembly: GCA_030789695.1. Lineage (NCBI taxonomy): Eukaryota > Viridiplantae > Streptophyta > Magnoliopsida > Asparagales > Asparagaceae > Scilla > Scilla litardierei. Next base: position 27,697 of record JAULAV010003933.1, on the reverse strand, counting down.
AGAAGAAAGGACTCGTAGGTACATTCGATGACTCAAGTGAAGAATCATCAAGTGATTCCGATGATGAGAAGGGTGAGAGCGCCCACATGTGCTTCATGGCACGAGAAGATCCACTCTCCGATGAGAGTGATTCCGACACGGATAATAACGAGGTAACAATGGATGAACTACGCATTGCTAATGAAGAATTATTTGCTAAATATCAATCTTTAATGCTTAGATAGACTAGCTTAAAGAAATTGAAAGTTAGCAATTCATCCATTCCATGCATTATCAACAATGACACCATCGTCGATACTTTAACTCTTGAGAAAGCAAATTTAGCTTCTCAAAATGTCACTTTGAGAAATAAGGTGAATAACCTCAAATCTCAACTAGATCAAACACATCCTAAGGATAATAGTGATCTAGTTACACGACACACACAATTGGGTTTAAAGAATGATTCTCTTAAAACCCAAGTGCACGAGCTCAAAGCACGGGTGTCCACCTTGGATACCAATATTTCTTCTCTTAAGGAGAAATATGAGCTCATGTCCTCCCATATTGTGAGTTTCAATAAGGGAAAAGGACAATTGGATGATTTGCTTGCAAACCAATTTCCGGCCACACATCGTGTTGGTCTTGGGTTTGTGAATGCAAATGCATACAATGCTCGCACTTCCTATAGTGGTGTCACTACAGACTTTGTGAGGCCTTCCTCCGGTGCATCCACAAGTGGTGTCAAAGACACTATAGGTAGCAAACCAACCAAGAAAGTCACCACTTCACCATCTCTTCCTTTTGGCAAGAAACCCACTAAGGGTGGAAACCAAAAGAGAAGCCATGCTTACATGTACACTAACATTCATCCACGTAGGAAACCTCCTACTTCACAAGTGGATACTCATGACACCTTTTATGCTCCACACCCACAGACACGTACAAATCCACACATGAGAAATTCTCATGTACGTGCTCTCATACACCCATATGTTCATACGCATCATTCTTACATGTATGCACAATCTCCACATGTCGTGCATGATACATATGCTTCATACAACATGCATGTTCCCAAGCATACTGATGCGGACGGTCCCTAGCCGCCGGCCCACTTGGCGCAAGCCGCACCCGGGTCCCACTTGATGCTTAGGCTTTGGTGAATTAGTCATCTAAGGGTATTCTAGTCTTTTCCGGCTAGATTAGTAATTCCCCACTTTTCTATAAATTAGGTCTAGACGTCTTTATTTTATTTTATGCTTGATTTGTCTTCGAACAATCTAGTTATCAATTTGATGCTGTTTAGGCTTTTAGGCGTTCAATAAAAGCTAGGAGATTGATTCGTCTCGAAGAATCCTTATCAAGTTCTCAATTTCTCATTGTTCTTCCATTATTTTCCATTTTTCCACCTTTAAATCGCTGTTTTGATCAATTAATCGCTGATTTGATCCAAACGGCAAGCGGTTCGTATCAAATTGGTATCAGAGCACTAGATCCAAATGGCGGCAAACACTCGATCGAAGGCGGATGCGGTTGAAGAAAAGATTCAAGGGCTACGAGAGGATCTCAATCGGGAGATCGAAGAGAGGTTCGAGGGATTGAAGAAAACGATGGGAGATTCACTCAAAGATTACGCCCATTCACAAGAAGATATCCAAATCGAACTTCGTGGGATGAGGACGGACGCCGCGCAACAAGGCCGAGATCTCCGAGAATTGAAAGAGATGATCCAAGCCCTCACGGCGGCGAAAGGGGGAGATCGAGGCAAGGGGGTCCAAGAAGGGGGGGTTCTACCCTAGAATCAGCCCCCAGCGGATTTCCAACACAAGACGACCACCCGAGGGAGCAAGGAGGGCCGGTGGGGCCAACCCTAGGGTCGCGCGAGTCCGTATGGGTGCCGGCAGACCCGCGCGGGTCGGGAAACACATCGACAGGCCCGCCTGGGCCTGTCAAGGCTTCGGCGGCCCCGCCCGGCCCTCCCCAGGCCTGGGCGAGGCCGCCAGGCCCCCTGCGGCCACCGGCGGGCCCCTCCGGGGGCAGGGATGGCTGGGCGAACCCCGGAGGGGGTCTCGACACCTCGGCAGGCCCCTACGGGGGCGGGGAGACATCGGCACCCCCATCCGGGGGTGCGGACAGGCCGCCGGGGCTGTTTCGAGCAGCGGCAGACCCCGGGGTCTTCGCAGAGGCGGCGGCACCCCCTTTCGGGGGTGCGGGAGGCACGGCGACCCCAGGCGGGGGTCCGGAATGGCCGGCCACCCATTCTGGGGGGCCGACGAGCTGGATCGGCCCATTTGGGGGCCCGGCGACTTCGCTACGACCCTTTGGGGGTGTGACGGGGTTCGTACCCCACTCTGGAGGAACCTTGGGGGCAACGAGAGGCGGATGGGCCTCAGGAGCAGCTATTGGGGCCCCAGCGAGCCAGTTTTGGAGAGCAGAGACCATTCCGTCGGGGCCGAGGCCCCATTTTACACGGCCGCCAGAGTTTCCGGGGCACTACTACCAGCCCGAGGCGTGGGAGAGACCGGCATGGCCAGAGGAGCTGTACGGGGTTGACGGGGGAGACCCGAGGGAGGCTCGGGGTGGCGAGATGGTCAGGGGTGGTGACCGCGACGGAGATAGGGGGCAGCTAGGCGACATCAACGCAGATCGGCGGTTGATGAAGCTGAAGATGCCGACCTTTGACGGCACCGACCCTGATGGGTGGATATACCGAGCGGAGAGGTATTTCCAGGTGATGGGTCTGACGGAGCAGGAGGTCCTGAAGGCCATCGGGATTTACTTTGAGGGGAATGCTCTGGCATGGTACCGGTGGAAGATAGCACGGTCCCCCTTTCGGACCTGCGAGGAGTTGTCAGCAATGATCGTGGACCGATTTCAGGAGACGGCAGGGGGGATTTCTACGAGCAGCTGTCGGCCCTGAGGCAGGAGGAGACCGTAAGGGACTATGTAGAGAGGTTTGAAATGCTGAACAGCCGGGTGAAGGGGGTTACCGACGAGGTGATGATTGGGAACTTCATGAGGGGGCTGAAACCGTCGATACGAGCAGAGCTGAGGATGCAGAGCCCGGGGACACTGGAGGATGTTCTTCGCCTGGCCCACAAGGCGGAGGAGAAGCATGCAGAGGAGAGGAGCACTCGGGGAACTTGGGGAGCCCAGAGCCAGCGTAGCCAGACAGCACCGGTCCCACCTCCGGGGGTTACAGTAGCATCAGGGGACGCGGAGATGAAGAAAGAGGAAACCCGACCAGTGATCCCTGGTAGGCGGATGACTGAGGCTGATATGAGGGCAAGACGTGCTGCAGGCCTTTGTTTCAGATGCGATGAGAAGTTCAGTCCCGGTCATCGATGTGCGAGCAGGCTGATGCAGATTGTGATAATGCCGGACGAGGGGGAGTATGCAGACGAGAGAGAGCCGGTGATGACGGAAGAGAGCGAGGTTGAGCACGCACACCTAGATGTAACGGAGGTGTCCCTGAACTCCTTGGTAGGGGTAACCACGAACCATACCATGAAGTTGTCAGGGCGATTGGACGACGCGCCAGTGACGGTACTCATAGACAGTGGGGCTACCCACAACTTCATCTCTCGACATTTGGTGGATCGTCATAGGTTGCAGGTGAGCACCTTGGAGACGTTTACGGTCCTCTCCGGGACAGGGAGGAGGGAGGAGACCAGTGGGATGTGCAAGGGGCTGAGTCTAACCTTACCAGGAGTGCAGATCATGGAAGACTTCTTGCCCATAGAGTTGGACAATATCGATGTGATTTTGGGCGTGCAGTGGCTGAGGGGGTTGGGCGAGGTGAAGATGAATTGGAAGCAGCTTAGGATGGAATTCCAGGAGGGGGGTCGTACGGTGGTTCTGACAGGTGACCCTAGCCTCTGTTTTCCCTCGGGGGCCTTCAAAACCAGATCTCCACCTTGAGGACAAGGTGGCTCTTTTAGGGGGCGGTATTGATGCGGACGGTCCCTAGCCGCCGGCCCACTTGGCGCAAGCCGCACCCGGGTCCCACTTGATGCTTAGGCTTTGGTGAATTAGTCATCTAGGGGTATTCTAGTCTTTTCCGGCTAGATTAGTAATTCCCCACTTTTCTATAAATTAGGGCTAGCCGTCTTTATTTTATTTTATGCTTGATTTGTCTTCGAACAATCTAGTTATCAATTTGATGCTGTTTAGGCTTTTAGGCGTTCAATAAAAGCTAGGAGATTGATTCGTCTCGAAGAATCCTTATCAAGTTCTCAATTTCTCATTGTTCTTCCATTATTTTCCATTTTTCCACCTTTAAATCGCTGTTTTGATCAATTAATCGCTGATTTGATCCAAACGGCAAGCGGTTCGTATCACATACATATCATTCTCGTATGTCATATGCATATTCACCTCCTCATGTTTATGTTAGAAATCATGTCCCTAAGAAGCATGCACCACATAGAAATCTAACAAGTATGCATGCAACTAGGAAAAGGACTCCCAAAATTTACACCATTTGGGTCCTAAGAACACTAGCCTAAATAATAGGAATGCTTATGTTGATTCCTATTTCCATGATGTTATTAGGAATAGTAATTATGTTAGGAAGCGGAAGTCCACTTAGACTTGGCTTCCAAAGGGCTAATCCCCTTGGACCCAACAAACATTGGGTACTATGAGCTTATGGTATATTATGTAGGTACCCAAGAGAAAGAAGAAGAGCAATAAAGGTCAAACTAGCTCTAAAGGGAAAGGATGGAATCTCGATAGTGGTTGCTCTAAACATATGACGGGAGATCCCTCATTGCACTCCGAAGTGATTAGCATCAAGGATGGTGCAACGGTCACTTTTGGAGGTAATCAAAAAGAACCCATCATTGGAGTAGGTATTGTCGGTAACTCTTTCAAACCCTTAATTACTAATGTATTTCTTGTTAGTGGTTTATGTCACAATCTCATTTCCATTAGTCAACTTTGTGACAAAGGTTACAATGTTAACTTTGGAAAAGGATTGTGTACAATTGTTGATTGTGATTCAAATGTTTTATTTTACGGCATTAGGCGTAAAAATATTTATTATTTGAGCTTGCCTAAAACCGTAGAACATTGCTTAGTTGCTAACACAAGTAAACAACTATTATGGCATCGCCGTTTTGGTCATGTTCACTTCAAGCACTTATATAAGTTAGCTAAGCATGATCTAGTCAAAGGTTTTCCTAAAATCGCTTTTAATAAGAAAAACTTTTGTGATTCATGTCAAAGAGGTAAACTTAGTAAATCATCCTTTAAGCTTAAAGAATGGATTACTTCTAAGAGGCCCCTAGAACTTCTTCATCTAGATTTGTTTGGGCCAACTAGAACCGCTTCTTTAGGTAATGCTCATTATGGATTAGTTGCGTTGACGATTTTTCTAGATTTACTTGGGTTTCATTCTTAACTAATAAGAATGAAGCTTATGAAGAGTTTACAAAATTTGCAAAGAAGATTCATAATCTCTTATGATCCACCATTATCACTATATGTAGTTATCATGGAGGAGAATTTGAGAATGAATCTTTTACTAAGTATTGTGATGACACCGGGATAACTCGTAACTTTTCCTTCCCTCGGGCACCACCACAAAATGGTGTTGTAGAGAGAAAGAATAGGACTCTTATTGAGTGTGCACGCACTATGCTCCATGATAGTCATCTTGGACTACAATTTTGGACAGAGGCGGTGCACACGGCATGTTATGTGCTCAATAGGATCCTAGTGAGACCACGAACGAACAAAACTTGTTTTGAGTTGTTTTATGACAAAAAGCCTCAAGTAAAATATTTTCGTGTTTTTGGTTCAAAATGTTTTATCAAGAACACTTTCGGTAATCTAGATAAATTTGAGCCAAGGTCCGATGAAGGAATTTTTGTTGGATATTCCACACGTAGCAAAGCCTACCGGATATACAACAAAACTTTTTCAACGATTGAGGAATCACTACACGTATCATTTAATGAAGTTTTTGATTTTCCTCATGTTGATAATGATAGTGTAGATGTGTTGTGTGATTCTCTTAGTAATGTTAAGATTAATGATTCGATTATTGAGACTAACACTACTAATGAAATTGTTGAAGATGTTCCTAGTGATGCAGGTATACCCAAAGCTTACCCGACTGTTCGCAACCATCCCCATAACCAAATAATTGGAGATATTGGTGTGGGTGTTCGAACGAGGTCGAGAATTGAAGAATTCTCTCATTGCGCATTTGTCTCTACCATTGAGCCAAAGAACATCCAAGAAGCTTGTGAGGATAGCTCTTGGATAGTGGCAATGGAAGAAGAACTAATGCAATTCGAGAGAAATGAAGTTTGGGACCTCGTTCCTCTTCCAAGTGGTCACTAAGTTATTGGGACCAAATGGATCTTCAAGAACAAGACCGATGAGAATGAGGTAATCACAAGGAACAAAGTAAGGTTAGTAGCTCAAGGCTACTGGCAAGAGGAAGGTATTGATTTCGAAGAATCTTTTGCCCCCGTGGCTAGATTAGAAGCTATTAGATTACTTTTATCTTTTGCATCCCATAAGAAGTTTAAACTATTTCAAATATGTGTTAAAAGTGCATTTTTAAATGGGATTGTCAATGAAAAAGTATATGTTTCTAAACCTCCCGGTTTTATTCATAAAAAATTTCCAAACCATATTTTCAAACTTAAGAAAGCGTTGTATGAGTTGAGACAAGGTCCTAGAGCTTGGTATGATCGACTTAAGACCTTTCTTTTGAATTTAGGTTTTAAAATGGGAGAAGTTGATTCTACACTCTTCATTAAAGATTATGAAAATGACATTCTCTTGATTCAAGTTTATGTAGACGATATAATTTTTAGTTCTACTAACTTTAATCTTTGTCAAGAATTTTCTAAGTCTATGAAGGATGAATTCGAGATGAGCCACATGGGAGAGCTCACTTATTTCCTTGGACTGCAAATTCGACAAATGGAGAATGGAACTTTCATACATCAGACAAAGTACACATGGGAGCTTATTAAGCGATTCGGGATGGAATCGTCGTCAAGCAAAAGGACTCCCATGAGTACTACTACCCATCTACACAAGGATGAGAACGGAAAAGATGTAGACGTTCGTCTATATCGAGGTATGATCGGTAGCTTACTTTACTTAACCGCTAATAAGCCCGATATCATGTTTTCCGTATGCATGTGAGCTAGATATCAAGCTAGACCTAAGGAGTCACACTTGATTGCGGTTAAACGAATATTTCGTTATCTCAATCAGTCTCTAAATTATGGGTTACTTTACCCTAAATCTAGCACATATGAGTTAATCTCATATAATGATGCCGACTTTGCCGGATGCAAGTCTGACAGGAAAAGTACTAGTGGCACTTGTCATTTCCTAGGAAATTCCCTTGTTTCTTGGTTTTCTAAGAAACAGAATTCAGTGTCGTTGTCCACGACTGAAGCGTAATATATTGCCGCGGGTCTTGCATGTGCAGAAGTCCTTTGGATGAGACACACTCTTATGGACTATGGTGTCAATTGTGATACTTGCCCGATCATGGTTGAAAACCAAAGTGCCATATGTCTTTCCAAGAATCCGGTACATCACTCCCGTACCAAACACATAAATGTGAGACACCATTTTATAAATGATCATGTAGCTAAGGACATCATCTTAAAGTACATTGAAACCCAAAAACAAATTGCCGACATCTTCACAAAACCTCTTAAAGAAGATTCATTTGTGAGGTTGCGTGGAGAATTAGGAATTATGGGTGAATCTGAAATTTAGAAGCTCAACATTCTTGTTATAACACTTTTTGAGCTCATATCATCTTGTTGCCTCTTCATTTGATATATCATATATGTGTTTAAGAAAGGCAATTAAGATTTTTGTGATTTCATGAGTTATTTGAGATTGATTTTAGAGATTTGTGTTTCAATTGATTTATTGTATTGCATTGTTTTTATGATGAGTTTGTGATTAGAGTATAGGTCCTTGGGTGAGTGTTCTTATTCTCTGAATTTCTATCTCACTGTACATTTTTGGACCAGGACAGACGACTGTCTTTCCTTCGACAGTCGACTGCTCCTAAGCTAGCTTATCTGTCAGAAACTCATATCTTTCGCACAGACGACTGATGATAATTTTCCAGTTGACTGTTGTTTCAACAGGCGACTGCATTTTAGTCTTCAGGCACCTGTCATCTTTGTCGAAATTTTTACAGAGCTCTCTGTCTTTTTGATGAAGTTTATTGATTCTCAGTCAGTCGACTGATGTGTATAGTACAGTCGACTGTCCCTCGGACAGGCGACTGTATGTTACTCAACAGTCGACTGTCTGTCATCCTAAGCTAATTTCTTATCACTTCATCCAGTCGACTGACTTTTGTTTTTCAGTCGACTGTCTCCTGTTGTGGCGGTTCAATGTTTCGATCTGAGCCGTCGATTTCTTGATCCAACGGCCCAGATTATTTCACCACTTCTTATATACTTCGAGTCCGGATCATCTCGACACATATTTTCTCTCTCCACCGACTGAAAATCACTCGACTTCCCGCTCGAAATCTCCTATAGATCTCTCTTCTGATCTTCTTCGTGGCAACTCGATCTTCCTCCTTCGTGTAGTTGCTCGTGTGTTGCTCGCCTGTTGATCGATTTCTCGCCGGAATCGTGCCCTAGCTTGCTTGACCTAGCTTTCCGTCGATCACTCTCATGGATCCTCCAAGTCACTCATCGTCTGGAGAACAGTTAAACATTTTTCTCGCTGAAACATCTCCTCCTCCTTCTGATCAGCTTCCCTCTTCGCCCTCTTCGTCTGGGGATTTCTTGAATGTTGTGGTCGGTGACCCCATTCCTCCAGAGACTGTCGCTGATCACACTTCTCTGCCTGCCGATCATCCTCCTCGTACTCCTCCTTCAGTACCCCTTGAGGATTTTCTCCTCGGTAGGTTGTGTGATCGTGTCTCCGCTCTCGAGAAGCTTTCTACTTCTATGGATGAGAAGCTTAATCTTCTTTTGGAGCTTCAGTACAAATCCCTTATGCTTCATGGATTTCACATCCCCGTCGAGCTTCAGGCTCTGTTTGCTAAGTCTGAGGACACTGCCCATGTTCGTGCTCCTCCTCCTCCAGGCGTTGTGCATGTGTCCTCTGTTGTCCAGTCCCCCTTTGTCCAGACCCCCGCTCCTGCTCTTGCGGAATCTTCTGCCGCTCGTGCTTCGTCTTCCAAGAGGAAGACTCCTGCTTACCCTACTCGTCGCTCTGCGAGGCTGATGTTCTGTTCTTCTAGGCGCCCATCGGACCCCACTGTCATTCACATTGACTGAAGATGCGGCTGTCATTCTTTTTGTACACTCACCCGACAACCTAGATTTTTTTTGGTCTGTTTTTGGTTGGGTTGAGTGGGTCTTCAGTGTGTTTGATGGTTAGATGTTTATGTGTATGATGTTTGGATATTTTGTATGATGATGTATGATGGTATCATGATGTATTTTTTTGGATCAAGTTGTATGTATTTTTTGTTGGACATGTAGATGTCCATATGTCATGTACTCATATTTTGATATATATATAAGATGTTGATGTTTAATCTTATGTGTCACACCGTGTATAATTGATTATCTTATCTGTGTGATGTTTGTCATATTGTCTCCATGAATGATTTATTCTCTTCTGGTGTGTTTTTGAGACAATATAGAATTTGATATTGGATTATTCATGCTATCTCGGATGTGATGCATTTTTGAAACTATTTTTGTTTCGTATATCTAAAATGTTGATATTGAACTTTAATTCCTCTATTCACATAAGTATATGATGTGCTTTTATGAGTTTTTGAGTCTATATATCTTTATACTCCTTGATTGTTGTAAGTTCGTATTTAGCACTATTATTGTTGTTATTTACTCCCACCTTTTTGGATAATGCCATAGGGGGAGAGAAATAAACATACAAGATTCATAATGAATGTGCTAAGTATGTTCTAACACTTTGAATCTAAGCTTGAAGTTGAATTAGATTCAGGTGAAGTAAGATTACAATAAATAGGGATTTTAATTCCTAGATTTCTTGAATTAAATTCATGCATATCTTACTCATTTGCTTCAATTGATATATAAATGCCCTAATATTTGTTGACTAACTTGATTGGCATCTATGTAGGGGGAGTAAGTTTTCATTACGCACAATTATTTATCTTTTTGTTTATGTTTGTTTGTCATCATCAAAGGGAGGAGAATGTTGAGTATTGGACTTCTCCCTACTTAGTGTTAATGATGAGCAAACATAAATACTTGTGACTAATCCCCTATTTTGCAGTTAATCCATTGCCTAAGCTAATTATGAAGATCTTCTAGCAATGGATGACTCACAAAGATCATTGAATGCAAATGAAATAGATTGGATGAACGTAGATGATGATTGAAGCTCCATGAAGACTTCAAGCTCATACGTTGGATAGAAGAGAGAGATCGTCAATGTAAATTTCTTTTATCTCTTCAAGTATGTAGCTTAGAAGTAGTACATTGATGGAGCACTCACACACATCATCATTTTAGTCTTAGGACATCATTAGATCAATTGTCCTTAGACTCAAATTCATTTCTTTAGCGATTGTGCTTGGATTGTTTATAACAGTCGATTGATGAACGTTTTACAGTCGTCTGTCTCAAAAACAGTCGACTGTGTTTTATTCTACAGTCGCCTGTTATGCACAAACTTTTACAATCTAGTTTTGGGTTTCTCTGTTTATTTCGCACAGGCGACTCATGAACGATTCACAGGCACCTGTCCAAGTGACAGTCGACTGTGGTTTGTAAATCAGTCGCATGTCTATCTTTTGCCCAAACTTTGTTGATCTGACTTTTACGGCCAGTCGACTAATGTTAAATATACAGTCGACTGTCCAATGGATCAGTCGACTGTCTATGATGCAACAGTCGTCTGTCTGTTAGCCAATTTATTGACTCAGCTCTCTAGAAATTCTCAGGGTATTTGACAGTCGTCTGTATAAGGATTTATAGTCGCCTGTTCTGATTAACAGTCGACTGTTTTATTCTCATCAGTCGTTTGTCCTGTTATCTTACAAGATTTCCAGATTTCATTCAACCCCATCTTTCGGTCATTCGCCTGTAGAAGGATTTACAGTCGCCTGTTGGTTCAACAGTCTGACTGTCCACGTGGTAAGTTACCGTTATGAATTCTCACCTACCCATGCTGACTGTGCAACAGTCGACTGTGGTTTCCTCAACAGCCGACTGTCGCGAGCTCAGATTCTATCCGTTGAGAATTTTCTCACGGATTCCAAAAGTGTTTTTGCCTAATCTGTTTTGTGGATTTGAGAAACCTATATAAGGTGCCTCTACTGTTCCATTGAGAGGTTACATAGGCTATTGCAAAATCTTTCAAGATTTCATTCTCAAGTTTTAAAGCTCTCAAATCCAAAGCCCTAAGAATTCCAATCTTTGATCTCTTGCTCTCCAACCTAGAACCAAAGAGTTATCCTCTAGGCATTTGGTGCAGTCAAGAGAAAGGGCTTTCTCCTCTCTTCCAAGAGAGTCTTCAACACACATCACACTTCTCCTTCAAGTTCTACTTCAAGGCATAGGTTATTGTAAGTGTTGCTTTCATAATTTCATAACTTTCGTTATTTGCATTTGCTCTCGGGTTGTGAGAGCGGTTTGCTTGCTCCCAAATTGTAGGAGTCAAGGTCAATCGATTATATTTCGATTTCACTTGTAGGGTTGCTACAAATGGGTTTTTAAGGAAACCTCAAGTTAGGGTTCTAACTTGAGTATCCGGAGGTATCCGGGTGGAAGAGACGTAGGATTACCGGGAACAAGTCGGGAAGTGACTTGGGTAATCCGAACCCTTGAAACATCTCTGCGTTTGCTTGTGATTCATTTTGGGTTTAATTTCTATTCTGCATTATTTTGTTGGATTGCATTTAAATTGGTGTAACTATCTTTTTAAATTGCATAAACACTATTCAACCCCCCTTCTAGTGTTTTCCCCATAGACAGGATCCTTACAGAAGTCGCTGTCGGTCCTACTCCGGGTGGTAGTCGTCTTCCACTCCAACCTTTTCATCCTCCACGTCATCCTCCTTGTCTACCCCAGCTATCAGCACTTGCAGCTTACGAACCCCACAGTGGTGTCCTGGGGTGAATCGCTCATCGCATCTGAAACAGAGCCCTTTTTGCCTCTTCTCCCTCATCTCGGCATCAGTCATCTGCCTGAACTGACCCCCTGCTGGCGGTGCACTGCTCTTTTTCTCAATCTTCTCGTCACTCGCCTGATCTGTCCCTGTGATAACCTTCACCCCCTGACACAGCTGAGGACACGCGCTGCGCCTGACCACAATAACTGCTCCTAACTCTCCTCTCCTCAGCCTGAGCATCCTCAACCATCTGTGACATCTCCATGACCTCCGACAACCCCCTGGGCTTGTATGGCCGAACCCCTGCTCGAAGACTGGGCTTCAGCCCCTTCATGAATGTGCCCTCTAGCGACTCGTCAGTAACTCCATGCACTCTCCCAGACAAGGTCTCAAACTTCTCAATGTAGTCCCTCACTGGCCCCTCCTGCCTAAAGGCAAACAACTGCTCGTGAAGGTTTCCCAGGTGGAGATCCCGAAACTTCTCCAAAATGAGATCCTTAAGCTCCTCCCAACTGCGAAAGTGATATCTCCTCTCCTTCCACTGATACCATCCCAAGGTTCTCCCCTCCATACAAATAGCCGCTGCCTCCAACTTCTAGGCCTCCGTCATGTGATAAGCAGTGAAATATCTCTCAGCCCTAAAAAGTCACGCATGCGGGTCCTCTCCATCAAACACATGCATTTTCAGCTTCCTTACTCTGCCATCACCCCCAAAATGTCCCTGGTCTGGTCTCCCTTCAGTGCGTCTGTGCTGGTGATAATGTTGTCATCTCTCATTATGGGTCTCATACCCCCATGTGGCCCCCTCCACAGACTCCGTAGTCCCCTCGCTGCCCTCCTGGTTGTCCCCCATAATCTTCTCATCCACCTCCAGCGCCAAAGTCACCTCCGTGAGCTCCTCCACCTTCATCATAATGGTTCATCCCTCCTCCTTCGTCCCCGTAATAATAGTCTCCGGCCTGCCCATGTCCCGAAAACTCAAGAGGACCCCGAAAATGATCCTCTTGCCCGTGGTGAAGCGACGGAACCCCTGAAAGTCTGGATCTGCGATTCGCACGTGCGCCGTGCTCCGAAGTCACCCCTGGCGGCTGCCAGTGGTGTTCCCAGGCCTGTCCGGCCTCCGACAGGCCCGACCGGGGCTACCGATGGCCGGGCAGGCCCTCCGGTGGCCCCGGCAAGGTCGGCTGACCCTGCCAAAGGCCGGCAGGGTTCGACCGGCCCTGCCGGCCACGCCCAAGGGCGGGGCGATGATCCCCGCCCTCACCTGCTGTCAGCTGCCCCCATGGTTGAGATGGGGGCGGCCGGCCTCCCTCGATGCTCCGTCTTTGTTCCCCATTCTCCTCGATCCTCCAGGGCTCCTCTTTCCTCATCCTTGAAGTACTCGTCGGCATCCGAAAGCATCCCCTCATCAAAAGATTCCATCTTTTACTTTCCCTTCTCCAAAGGTGGGACCTTTTTTTGAAGAACTAGGGTTTGCACCGTCGAACCCCAATTTTCCGTTGAGAGTCGTAAGTTGGAAGACGATCTGAGCAAGGGCTTCCTCCGTCCGATCTTGTTTAGCGGCGAGTTGATCCATCGCCGCCATCAATTTAGCGATCGACTCTCTATTTTCCGCCACGGTTTTCTTCACCTCCTCGATCTCCGCATGATTTTTCTCATCTGCCTCGCTTCAATCCTTGCTCCTTGTTGACGCCGCCATGGATCGTAGTCGCTCTGATACCAAAATGATAGATCCCGAAAGAAAGATCCAATTTTTATAGAGAATAATAGCAGAAAATAAGTTAAATGGCTACAATTGATTGGAGTAACCTCCTGCCGTTAAGAGGACGTCCGCACTCTCCTAAGATCTACCTAAGAACTCTCTCAAACAATTCAATAATCATGCATAAAAATAAAATGACGGCTAGCCCTAGCTTAAGAATAAAACCCTCCTCTCTCACAATTACAAGTTTGCCACTCAATTATAATAAATCAAAGAGGAGTCGAAAATGCCTCTAAGGAGAGGCGGCCTTCTTTGCACGTGCACCTACACGCGGGTCCCGCCTCTTTATTCCAAATCTAACAGTAATCGACTGGGGAAAGTCCCCCTGTTCATCCCTGCTTGCGGGAGAGTGTAATGAAGACTGAGAATCAGGGGAATTTCAGATTCTGAATCCATAAAACTTCCAATTTCTAAAAACCCTTTGCTTACAATAACAAAGTAGGTCGCTAGGAATGTCATGCTAAGGCCATCATCATCCTTATTTGAGACTGACAAATCTAGATAGAAAATTCTCCACAAAACAAGCAAGCTATTGTCAAAATTACTGATTGTGACTGTGTCAACTATTTGGATTAATTTTAGAGATCAGTGATAGCAACATTAATTTGACAATAGGGCTATAGGCATAAGACTGGGATTTGAGTCAACCCCATAGGATGTTTAAGTAAGATGTGCATGTGACAATACCATAGACAGCTTACCATAAGATACCTACAAAATAACTGACCTTAAAGAGCAAGAACAAACAAATAGACAACTACGTCAATCTACGTACAAATTATAAGTGGCATCTGAAATGAATTTCTGTGGGAAACAAATATGAAGATAAAAAGAAAACAGTAAATACATAACATGCCTTTTTATTAAGAAAATGTTGAATAATGTAAACAAATGACTCGCGAAAAAACCCCCCATTTGAATGCTTAACCACTTAATCTACCATATGTGAATACCTGAATAAGCATTCTTCAGGCACTGAATATGACCAAAGATAACATTCTAACTGTTGAAAATATCTGGAGTTCAGAAAAAACTTGAGCTCCCAACAATAGTCCTGACCGTTATTGTGAAATAGAAATTGCGCTCAAAGGTGCGGCTCAGATCCCCCAACAACAAGAACAAGCAACCCCCCCCCCCCCCCCCCCCCCAAACAAAACAAAAAAAACCAAAACAAACCAAAACAAAAACCAAACCACACCAAGTTCACCTATTGACTGTGTATAAGGGTATCTTCTCGGGGGGAAGGGATTCTACAACAAAGGGATCTTCAAATGAAATGTCAACTAAATTAAGGACATAACTGAGCTGAAGAAACAAAATCAATATGGAATAAGGAGAATTTTTTAGATATGTTCCTGACTTTATCGATCTTACCATTCTACGATCTATCATGCAGCATCCATCAGCACAGAGCAAGGTTGGAAAGGTGTCAAATGCCTCTGACAGGCATAAAGCTAGCACAAGTCTCATCCCCTTCTGACATTCAGGGGTTTCTGCAAGGGATGAATCCCCGGTGCACTTTGTGTAGGCACGGAGAAGAAAGATCCACCAGAAACCAGAGTCAACAGGTGCCACTCTCCCAATTGCACTTTCACCAAAATCTGCAACTAAAGTATCAGTTTTCCGAACAGGATCATGAAGCACCTTGAAGCTTGCTGGCATCACTCCGTCTCCAAGCTTGAAGCGGTCTACCTTTTTTTCCCATCCTTGAAGGTGGACAGTTTTCAACAGAAAGTTTTTAACTATATCATATTCACCATTCATCAGAAAAGCCAATGCACTAGGCACAAAATCACGAACGAACACCTGTCAAAGAGAAACCAAAATCAACACTGATTTTTTTAGTATTTCTTGTTATTAATGTTAGGATGTAAATCTAATGAGCTACTTTCATATCTATTCATCCAAGGCTATCAAGAAACCAAATATTGATCCAAAAACCCTCATAAACCAAACAAAGAAGGTCTGGCCGTATCCTTTCACTTTAGCATATGCAACTAGTCGTTAAACATATTAAACAAACTCTTTGACAAATTATCCTTCAAGTTTGTGTAACAGGCATCATAAACGACTGTTTTTATACTGCAAATAAAAAGCAGTAGTTTAGGCAAAATTATAAGATGCTTATGTGAGCAGTTCTCTAGAACAAATCAAAAGGCAAATGAATCCGTCAGTCGGTCTCAAGGGAAGAAAAAAATTAGAGATATTCATATATACGAGTTCAAAATGCAAAAATAGAGCACTTTAGCCAAGTTTTAATTTCCGCATAAATCAAGAAGTGAATATTCAAGAAGTGAAAATGAGAAAGAAAATGATAAAAGGGGCAGAGTCTTTATCGATGAACAATTCATATTTTACACTTGTGGCAATAATTAGTTTTATTCATAGTTTCCACAAAAAATATCTTCAGCTATCTACTGTTTAGCTACAACAATGGCCAAAATGGAGTAAATATTCAACAACAACAAAAGTCATCCTCAACAAAATAAAAAAAATCTATGGGAAGAAGAAAAAATATATAGATCCACTAACATGTAATATACCATAAAAATTGAAACTTTGAGAAGAAAAAAATGGATAGTTAATTGAGTATGTATAATTTTCAAACAAATGAATTTACACAGGTATTGCAATATTTTTAAAGTGTGCAAAAAAGTAAAGCGGCTAGGTTCGTTTAAGCGGATGCTAATGAGCGTAAGTTGCTGCTCAAGGACTAGAGTCTAACAAACTCCCAATAAGTAATCATAACTACCTGATGGCACTTGTCATTGTTGATGATCAAAGAATCATCTAATATTGCTCACTGTTTAATTTCCTTCCCTTTAAAAATGAATAATGAGAACCTTTAAAGGAATAAATATCTAAATGTACTGGAATAAATATCTAAATGTACTACTCTTGCAAGAGAGATAGCTGATGCAAATAAAAGAAGTTACACATTAAAACCTTTATTCAGCTAACATCATTAGGAATAATGAAAACAACAAAGATAACAAATTAGTAAAAGTAGGAATACTTGAGGAAAACAAAATAAGAACTTAAACAACACTGGAGAAAAAAGGTTAAAACACTTCAAAATAAGAACACTAAAAAGGAAAACAAGAAGAGAGAAAACACAAATAAAAGTGAGATGAAGGAATAAAGTAAAAAGTAAAAAGTAAAAAGAAGACATCTCAAAAAAAACCCAAAAATAGAAAACCTATATTGGTAACAAAAACCTAGAGGAATCCACCAAGATAGTTTGATTAGATTGTAAGTACGGGTTTAGAGAGTGATAACCACGTATTATGACTGCATGGATCAATTAAGAATTGTGAAGATAAATTTTATCATTGTAAGAGTTAAATTTCACCCTTTATAAATACGTGAATAATGGGTATCAGCTACCCAAGAAGAATCTTCTTGGATGGCATCAAACCCACACCCCTCCTATTTTTCCCGGCGATCCGAACCGTTCATTTTGATCTTCATGTTCTAAAATCCCAAACCACTAATTTTCATGTGATTCCAAGAAGCTCCGTTCATCTATCCTTAGCAAGTTTAACGGTTTCGTCGTAACAAAACTTTTCACAAAGATTAGATGAACGATCAAAACCACTATGGTTTATCTCAAATTGATAGTTTGAGATTTTAGAACACAAACATCAAACTGAATGAATCTAATCGTTGAAAAAATGAGGGAAAGGGAGGTTTTGTAAGCTAGCCAAGGATAATTTTCTCATTGGCTAGTTGATATTGACGTAGAAATATAAACTACCTAGCAGAAAAACTCATATAATAAGGGCATCCATTTCAGACAAGTTTCTAACGCATTAACATATGCTTTTCAATGTTTGTCACATGTCTGCAAGATGCGTCCATAACTTATGAAAAGTATATGTCACATGTCACCCTTATTACCCATGTTATACTTTGAATATACATTTCTTTAAAGATAACATATTAAAATTACATACATACACACACACATATATAAGGGTGAGAACCTACGGACCGCTTAATCAGACGTGAGCAAAATGGCTAGGCAGGCCGCATAAGCACGTAGATGAACGCTTTTTAAAACACGAATGTATAGTTTTATGTGGATCTCTATCTCACTATCATATATATAGACATTCATGTATATATACATTCATGCATTTATACATGTATACACAAATACATATACATGCATACATACATCTATCTATGTATGTATAAATAAATGATTCGAGTGTACCGAGACCGAAAATAGCAAACCAATTTACATACCCATAATAGCACGTACAACTTATACTTAAAGCAGTATATTGCATGCCCATACCCGTGTTGCATACCAAAGCATTTCACAAACTAGGTGACACTGGTTAGTCTCATAGTCTATGCTTCAAGACTAGATGAAGACTGTCCTCAGTTTCTGCCTACATGATCTATGGCTCCTATGCATCAAATGGGTACAAGTACATATTAGAGTTTGGGTGTGGATTTATGGGTATTGAAGTAAGAGGAAATTTGTATAAGAAGAGAGAAATAGTGGCGCATAATGAATTTCTTCCTTCGTTGGGAATTGGTTGTGATTTGAATTTTGTGTATAAGAATGGCATTAGGTACATGAAACATAATTAGAACTGAGTGAGCTTTGGGGTGGTTGGCTAAAATAGGTGGTTGAGTGTCATTCCCCCCCCCCCCCCCCAAAAAAAAAAAAAAACAAACAAACAAAAACAAAAAAAAAATCCAGTTACCAAATTAATTTAAAGTCTTAATATAACTTTCTAAATACAATTTTACATTCTGTAGCTATCTGTTGATGTTTCAACAGGCAAGACCAAAATGGTATAACTTGCATAGCATAAACATCATCTGGCTATGCAAATATAAAAAAGATTATGATTGTCGGTCCAATAAATTATGTTAAAACAAAGGGGCATGAAAATGTTGCTTTCAGATGCAGAAAGACTATAGACTCATGTTAGCGATTTAAACGTGAACCCTGTTTCCATTCTCATACTCTTTGTCCATTATCGATACATCTATTTATTAAATAGAC
This sequence comes from Scilla litardierei, assembly GCA_030789695.1. Taxonomy (NCBI): domain Eukaryota; kingdom Viridiplantae; phylum Streptophyta; class Magnoliopsida; order Asparagales; family Asparagaceae; genus Scilla; species Scilla litardierei. Next base: position 8,803 of record JAULAV010003933.1, on the reverse strand, counting down.
TCAGGTTAGCGACCTAAACGTGAACCATGTTTCCATTCTCATACTCTTTGTCCATTATCGATTCATCTATTTATTAAAATTTCCAAGAGAAAGGCAAAGAGAAACACCTGGTCATAATTTAACACCTCCTCTGAAGCATGATCGTAGGCTGCAATGGTCCCCACCGGCTGACCCCTGAAGTACACCATCGATCTCCTGAGCGCCTCCCAAGCATCAGCAACCATCGGATGCGGTTCAAATGAAGCTCGGCTGGACGAAGGCGTGTCAAGAACTGACCGCATCCCGCCACTAGGAGAGAACAAGTTCTCGTAGCTGTCCACAGCTCGGAGGTGTGCGGCAATCGAGAGCTCACTGAGAGATCTCTCATCGAGTGATCTCTGCCTCTCAATGTTCAGCCTTGGCTTGATGTTGAGGCGCGAGAAATCAAGGTCCTCTACTTCATTTAAAGAGCCATTACTCTCTATTGTATCTCCCATTGCTTAAACGAGCTTTGTGCAGACCTGTGATCTGCATCAAAAGATTACGTCAATCGAGGAAAATCCCCCAAAAAACAAAAGAAAATAGTTCTCTTTCGCTTTCTTCGCTTTGAAAAGGATGATGTTAGATAGAGAAAAGGATATAGATCTCGTACAGAAATTAAGATAAAGAACAACAACATCCTCAGAGATTCGCTGAGATTTATACGTAATAAACTAGTAGACGATTCATCGATTTCTTGAATCAAATGTCGTCTATCTACCTATAAATTTTTTTATTAAAAAATGAAAATTTGCCAGAAACAGCTAAAAATAACTCATTGAATAAAAAAACAATGCCAGCTAAAACAAATTCGAGTACATCTCAGATCGAGCTTTAGCTAACAAACAACAAAATCTCAAGATTTCTCCCGTAGTCAACAAATACTGTAGCACGGTCCTCTAATTCATTAATTCCAGATGATATTCGCTTCAAAGCTAACAATAAGCATCAGAATCAAAGAGAAAAAGGGGTAAAAACTGAAGGAAAAAGAAAATTTGTGAGAGATGAGAAGGAGAACAAACCCTAGAGAATATGCAGAGGCCCGAGCTGATCACTTCGAGACAAATAGCGCAGATCTCGGGGGATGGAACAGAGCGAGGGGAGATGAATTTATTAAATCGAAGAAGAACAGCAAGAGGCGGAAAAAACCATTGACCGTATCGGCAGCGGGTATTTATAGCCGAATGAATGAGCAGAAGAACCGAATAAAATGCGAAGATGTGAACGGGTGACCGGGAGTAGCCGGTGGCAGCACGTGGGAAGCTGTTGCTGACGTGGACACAAATGGATTGCCCGTTAGGGTTCTTTTTGGTTTATTTGGTTATGAAAGAGGGAGATTCCACTATTTCTCTCACTATTCACTCATTCTTACCCTCACTTTCACTCGTCCTGTTCTTTTGTGTTAGCTTCTTTGACTGTGAAAATTGCTGACATGGCCACAAAAAACACACAATTGTTATGAATGAGGGAGGCCTTTGGCCTCCCCTCCTTCATTACCCATTCATTAGGCCCCCATTACTTAGAGTAATGGGGACCCTTGGTCTCCTAGAGGCTTTTGGCCTCACCACTATGAGATATATAAATAGAGCACCATGGCTCTTAGCATGGTGACTTATTCTTAGCAATAAAATTCTCTCTCTCTCTTGAGTTCATTATCATACAACACGTTATCAGCACGATTGCTCTATGTTAAATCACAAATTACTTAAAGGGACTATCCTCTATGTTAAATCACAAATAATTTCTATAGTCCATGTTGACAACTTTATTTAAACATCGCTTTTGCAAATTATTATATATGGTTTACTAGGATTCTATTTTTCAAAATATAACTATCTTAAAGATCCTGAGACCGCTCTGCCGTTAGTCAACTAACCTAACGGTGTATGACGTTTCCACGTGGTCTACGAGATAATTATATTTTCTAGTTTCCTTTACCATATGTTTTGCTTGAGATATATGCGTGGTTGTTTACTTTTATGCCCGTAGCATATTTAGAACTGCGTGGATGTTTAAATCAGTAAAAATGTGTTTTTCGGGATCGGTCATTGTATACCTATTTACTTTCCTTGCACTTTTATTTTCTTTTGAGAGAATTTGTAAGTGAGGAAATTTGTATTTTAAAGCCAAAGCTCGATGCAACAGCGCATAGAATTGATGAAAACTCCTTCAATGGATCATGATGTCGGTCAATGTGCTTGGCTAAGTTTGCTGGACCAACCTAGCTTGACTGGGTAACAAGTGGTCCTGCCTTAGTCAATTCCCTGGCCGCGTCCGCTGGACCGCAAGGAGTCGATTCATGACTGTGTAAGCCAAAGCTCGATGCAACAGCATATGAAGACGGAGATATAGGGACCCAGTTCAGTTTGGGTTTCCGCAGTTGTATTTTTCTTTCCTTTTATGGACTGTAAACGAACTTTGGACTGTTTATTTTTGGGTATCTGGCCGATCCCCGCATTTTTACTTGTTTATTTCTTTATGCATGAATTTTGAATTTTAATTAATTCATGCTCATTTTAAATTGCGTAGATAAATGGCAAAATTGGCAAGCGTCGATTTCGAAGTCCTTGACTCTGCAGGGACAAATTACCTGAGTTGGCGAGTGGACCTGAAGTTCCACTTGCGTTCGATGGCCCTCCTTGGGTCCATTTTGGCTCCTTCCTCGGCCCCAGCAGCGGCCGAAGCCTCTGCTACAACTAGCAGCAGCCCTACAACCACTGTATCCGATGTAGATAAGGCGAAAGCCATAATCTACATTAGGAAACATATAGATCGGACCTTAAAGGCCGAATACTTAACGGTTGAGGACCCAAAGGACCTATGGACAGCGCTGGAAGCACGGTATAAACATCAAATTAATGTTATATTACCCCGTGCCAGTTATGAGTGGGAAAACCTCAGACTTCAGGACTATAAGTCCGTCGCTGAGTACAATTCTGCACTTCATAACATCACCTCACGCCTGAAGTTATGCGGTGAAGAAGTGATAGAACAGCGCATGTTGGAAAAGACATTTACCTCGTTTCACGAGAAAGATGTAATCCTCATGCAGCAGTATCGTGAACGCAATTTCACGAAATTCTCCGATCTGATCTCATGCCTACTTAGGGCAGAGCAGAATCGAGACTTACTGCTTGCAACTCATAACTTGCGTCCAGCTGGCATTACCCCTATCCCTGAAGCCCACCACGTTTCTCCCCAGAAGTGGAAAAACAAGAGGAAGGCTAAAAACACTAAAGGGAAAGCTATAATGAAGCAACCAAGAGGTGCAGCTCCACAGACAAACAAAAACAACAAGGGAAAAAGAAACTTCACTTGGAAGCGAAAGAACACCGAGCAAGTGTCACTTCCAAAGAAGAACTGGGAGGATAAATGCCAAAGATGCGGCATGACTGGCCATTGGTCCAGAAACTGCCGCACTCCTCGCCACCTCCAGGATCTATACCAGGCGAGCCAGAAGTCTCTACCTGAAACAAACTTGGCGGCTGTTCAGCCACCAACAATGTTTACTGCAAAAGACTTCGAGAACGACGACCTTCTCGATTAAGCACCATCATTTATCTATGCTTTTTAGAAATTCAATGTATCTTCATCTTTATTTGCTTAATTACGAACTTTTATTTTCGAATGAATGTTTACATTTTCGCTCAAATAAAATTTCGTTTTTGCTTATATAGATGATGTCTGAGTGCCTAGTGGACAGTGCCTCAACGCACACAATCCTTCGCGATCATTGCTATTTTAATAGCGTAAATAAATATGACGGTCCTGTTATCACAATTTCAGGACTGTCCCAAATAATCGAAGGATCTGGTGAAGCAATTATATTGCTCCCAAATAACACAAGACTTCAAATAAAAAATGCATTATTCTCTCCTAAATCAAATAGGAATCTCGTAAGTTTCAAGGATTTCCGTTTAAACGGATATCACTTAGAAACCAGAGATGAAAATACGGTTGAATATCTGTATGTAACTCGTCAGAAAGATGACCGGAAGATCATCTGCGAACGATTCAAGGGACTCCCGTCGGGTCTCTACCAAACATACATTCAACCAATAGAAGCCAATATGACTGAGCACCAGACGTGCCAATCACTGCCAGAGTTCGAACTCTGGCACAATAGACTTGGTCACCCTGGAACAGCAATGATGCGCCGCATCATCACTAAATCCCGTGGACACAAATTGAAGAACCTGAAGATTCTTCAAAAGGGTGAATTTCCATGTCTCCCTTGTTTTAAGGGAAAACTAATAACGAGACCATCTCTCCTGAAAGTGGGATTAGAGTCTCCTGGCTTCCTTGAGAGAATTCATGGTGACATTTGCGGGCCTATTCACCCCGCAAGTGGCCCATTTCGGTACTTCATGGTACTGATTGATGCATCAACCAAATGGTCTTATGTGTGCCTCTTGTCTACCCGCAACCTAGCTTTTCCAAAGCTATTGGCACAAATAATAAGGTTGCGTGCTCATTTCCCCGATAACCAAATCAAGAAACTACGTCTTGATAATGCGGGAGAATTTACTTCACAAGTCTTTGAAGACTATTGCCGGGCAACGGGTATTGAAGTTGAACATCCTGTAGAACATGTTCACACCCAAAACGGATTAGCTGAGTCCCTTATAAAGAGACTCCAATGGATTGCACGTCCATTGCTTATGCAATCCCAGTTGCCTGTGGATGCTTGGGGGCATGCTATTTTACATGCCGCATCACTTATTAGGATAAGACACTCTGGAGGTCACACTTTATCCCCGATGCAACTAGCATACGGCGCACCTCCGGATATCTCTCATTTGAGAGTGTTTGGTTGTGCGGTATATGTCCCAATAGCACCACCGCAGAGGACCAAAATGGGTCCTCAGCGTCGTCTAGGTATATATATTGGGTTTGATTCGCCCTCTATTATCAGATACCTTGAACCCCTGACGGGTGACGCATTCAAGGCACGTTTTGCAGACTGTGAATTTAATGAGAAATTTTTTCCAAAACTGGGGACGCAGTCTAAGAAGCCAGAAGCTTCTGAGACCATTAGTTGGGACCAGAAGTCTTTGTCCCTATATGATCCGCGTACTAATCTGTGTGAAGATGAGATCATGAAGATCCTTCACATCCAGAATACAGTACATCTTTTACCGGATAAATTCACGGACAACCAGAAGATTGTCCGTTCACACGTCCCTGCTGCCAACACGCCAGCTAGGATTGACATCCCCATAGATGGATGCAGCCCACCGGCAGCAGAATTGGTTGTACCTCAAATGAAAAGAGGACGCCCACCAGGTTCAAAAGATAAAGTTCCTCGAAAGAGGAAGACTCCTGGCGATACTAAGATTATCCCTCCACAGGATGCTGAGCTCAGACCAGCTACTTCTCCCCTCCTGATTTCCCCAGCAGAGGAAACAATAGGAGAAACATCATTAAATTTTGTACGTACTGGAGAAGTACTGGACAGAAATAGCATAGTCGTCGACGACGATTTTGCGTTCGATATTGCTGTTCACGTCACTGAATATGACGATGACGTCGATCCACGATCTCTAGCGGAATGTAAACGCAGAGATGATTGGCCAAAGTGGGACGAGGCAATAAGAGTAGAGCTGGACTCACTCTTGAAACGCAAAGTCTTTGGACCAGTAGTCCAAACACCAGTAGGTGTAAAACCTGTGGGATATAAGTGGGTTTTCATAAGAAAAAGAGATGAAAATAATGTGATCGTTCGCTATAAGGCACGCCTTGTAGCCCAGGGATTTTCCCAAAGACCGGGGATTGATTACGAAGATACGTATTCCCCGGTCATGGATTCGATCACCTTCCGATTTTTAATCAGCCTAACTTCTCTGGAAAGCCTAGAAATGCAGCTCATGGACGTTGTGACTGCATATCTATATGGCGATATAGATAAAAATATCTATATGAGACTTCCTGATGGGTTTAATCTACCCCCAGAGATGAAAGAGATATCTCGGGACGTATTCTATGTAAGGCTACATAGATCATTATATGGTCTAAAACAATCGGGCAAGATGTGGTATAACAGACTAAGTGATTTTCTTGCATGGCAAGGATTCACGAATAACGAAGTCTGCCCGTGTATCTTTATCAAAAGAACGGGAACAGGATTTGTCAACATAGCTGTATATGTAGATGACTTAAATCTCATAGGATCTCCTGCAGAGATCAAAGAGATATCTGAAAGCCTTAAACATACTTTTGAAATGAAAGACCTAGGCAAAACAAAGTATTGTCTTGGTTTACAGATAGAACACCTAAGAGGTGGAATCCTATTACACCAATCTAATTATACAAAGAAACTTCTACGCAAGTTTCATATGGATAAATGTCATCCTTTAGGTACTCCTATGGTCGTAAGATCACTAGATGTACATAAGGACCCCTTCCGGCCACTGGAAGAGGGGGAGGAGTTACTGGGTCCTGAAGTACCCTACCTCAGTGCCATTGGAGCACTTCTATATCTGGCTAACTGTACGCGTCCCGATATAGCGTTTACAGTTAATCTACTAGCCAGACACAGTGCTGCGCCCACAAAGCGTCACTGGATCGGAGTAAAGCATCTTCTGTGATACCTTCAGGGTTCCATTGATCTTGGACTTTACTACCAGAGAGGTGCCTCCCCCAAATTGTTTGGTTATGCTGATGCAGGTTATCTCTCTGATCCGCACACGGCAAAATCTCAAACAGGTTTTGTATTTACCTACGGAGGTACTGCTATCTCTTGGAGATCGGTAAAACAAACCACTACTGCTACATCTTCCAACCATGCAGAGCTCATCGCGATCCATGAGGCGAGCAGAGAATGTTTTTGGCTACGCTCCGTCGTCCAACACATCCTCCAATCCACTGGCCTGAAGACCAGTGATCTGGAGCCTACTGCCCTATTCGAAGACAACGCCGCATGCATTGCTCAGCTTCAGAAGGGCTACATCAAAGGCGACAGGACAAAACACATTTCTCCCAAGTTTTTCTGGACGCACGAGCAGAAGAACGACAAGCAGATTGAAGTTCGACAGATCCAGTCATGCAACAACTTAGCTGATCTTTTTACTAAGGCATTGCCTAAATGTACTTTTGTAAAGCTTGTAAAGAAAATTGGTATGCGACAGTTGAAAGACCTGCAAGCCTGAAGCTTGTACGGATCAGGGGGAGTAACATGTGGGTTGCACTCTTTTTCCTTAAGCTGTTGGGTTTTCCCACTGGGTTTTCCACAGCTAAGGTTTTAACGAGGCAAACACACTTACTCTGGATCCAGAAGTATCCACCCCTTGCCTCAGTAGCTGAGACCGAAGTGATGAATGTGTAAGGGGGAGTGTTATGAATGAGGGAGGCCTTTGGCCTCCCCTCCTTCATTACCCATTCATTAGGCCCTCATTACTTAGAGTAATGGGGACCCTTGGTCTCCTAGAGGCTTTTGGCCTCCCCACTATGAGATATATAAATAGAGCACCATGGCTCTTAGCTATGGTGACTTATTCTTAGCAATAAAATTCTCTCTCTCTCTCTCTCTTGAGTTCATTATCATACAACAACAATAAAGTTGTGTGGGACCCACAAAAAATTCCAATATCCACATTCACAACCCACTTTCACCAAAAAAACACAATACTCACTTTCACCAACACTATTCAAAACTTCAACAAACACAAATTTTAACACGAAAAACAGGCCCTTAGACTCCCGTCTGCAATTTAGATATTGTTGTGGGGTCCGCTCGCTTAATGGCGCCTTCGGAGAAGATAATTGCAATTAAATTTTAGTTTATGATGCTAATTTCGTTACCTAATGCATCTTACTCGTAACTTTTTTTTAGTTTTGGTATTTACTTTACGGTTACTGTCATTTTGCTATTTAGCAAATAACCCCCTAAGGTTTTCCAACAATTAAAAATTTTGAAAATGAAACTTCACCGTCAACATCATCAGATAAACAAACAATTTGATCGTAGGTGTTATTTTTGGCAAGACAAAGCCAGATCTTTTTCTTAATTTCATCGGTCCTAATCATACTTCCGCTAGTTCTACTTCGATCAATTGGGATGATCGCTGATAAAAAATTTAGAAAGGAAATTGATAAGATCACATAAAATTCACGTCCTTCTATCTATTTTAATAATTTATGCAATATACGCTCACTTCCATACGTTTGTGACATTAAACACTTCAAGGTTTTCATTACAGATCTCGCTTAAGTTCCCATTTGCGGAAAAAGAAAATCTAAGGACTGAATGAAAAAAGAATACACTTTATAGATCACGCTATGTAGGAATTCAACTGAGTTAGGTTGCTTGAAATATTGGTATTTAGCCGATCTCGAACGACGGACTAAACGGTTATTATCAGGCAACAACACACCATATAATTGCAAATGACTTGTAACAAAGTTGCTTATGTTATAAACGGGCTTTTGTAGGTCGATTTGTGTATTGGGTATCCGCCCATTATGTAACCCTACTTCTATAAATACAGGGCTACGGGGTTCCGTAGCCGCCAAGCTTACAACACGTTATCAGCACGCTCAAAGCTGAGCCGAACCTCCGCCGACGGACGAATCGCAACGCGAACGGGCTTCCTTCACCTAACGTCGCTAGATCCGACGGGTATGGTCTAGAGGTAATTTTTATTCATCTAAACTTTTATGCGCATACGATTAGATCTACATGATTAGATCTATGTTTGATTAGTATATGTCGGATTTTTAACTTAGATCTGCGTATAAATCAATTTTTTTTCAATAATAACTCGACGTTTTTATCAACAAAAAATCA
>JAULAV010003932.1:0-24996 GCA_030789695.1 Scilla litardierei | reverse complement strand
TCTATCCACACGGTCTACAGGTATGCTCACTCTGCTAGGTGAGTGCCGAGCTCCCCGTAGGTGTTCTGTAACAAAGATCACCCACTCTGCTAGGTGAGGGTCTCATTACCCATAGGCTGTGTAAGACATGACATGCAAGATGTTCATGACATGGCAAGGGCAAGTTGTTCTAGGGTGTCCACACGCATGCTGTAACGACTGCTTTTCATGTATCTGAATATAATATAATATAATATATGTTTTGGTGGATTTTCTCCTCTTGTGTGGTTTTCGTCTCCGTAGTTTTCATTTTCGATCGATTCGTCGTATTTTCTCGTTTCTTCCTTAGGATTGTCGATTTCGAAGTATGTCACTCGTGACGGGCTTCATAACGGTCGTATCTTACTATTAGATCAAGCCTAGGAGTCTTAGGAATCGATCTCGGGGCCCCACGCTCCGTATCGGAACTTTTGGTGCTCATTAGCCGGTGTAAGAAGGGCCACCGACCGACTAGATGACGATCCAGTCGATCGGCAATCCTTCTTGGACCGACTAGTTGGCTTTCTAAAAGTATTCAGGAGTTACTGTTTATCGTTAGTCGGTCTAAGAACGTTGGTTGACCGACTAGGTTGCAAACTAGTCGGTCAGCAATGCTTCTTGAACCGACTAACTCATCATCTTATTTTTGTATCAGCTACTGTTTACTCTTAGTCGGTCTAAGAACGTTCATCGACCGACTAGATGCTAAACTAGTCGGTCAGTATTTGTTCATGGACCGACTAACTCTAGAATCCTATTTTCGTTCAGGAGTTACTGTTTGCACTTAGTCGGTCTGCGTTGGTCGACCGACCGACTAGTTGCCAAACTAGTCGGTCAGTGGTTGCTCTTTGACCGACTAACCAGTGTTAAAACCCTAATTTCTGGGCAGTCGCCAGCTCAACCTATTTATACCCAACCCAAACGATTTCATCTTCTCCAACACGACCCAAAACCCTAAAATCTTCCCCCTTCAGCCCCCATCTTCCTCCAAGCTTCATTTCTCCATTCCAAGCCCTAAATCCATCATCCAAACCATCCATTCACTCCATCTACCTCTCATCTTCCCCAAAATCTCACCAAAACCCATCAAAATCCCCAAATCCCCCAAAACCCTAGTTTCCCCAAACTTCTCCAATCTTCTCCAGATCTGATCCTAGGGTTCCCCGGAGTGTTTCTTCCGCTTCCTCTCGGTAAGAAATCGTTCTACCGTTGTTTTCATAACTTATTGATAATTTTGGTGAAACCCTAATTAATTTCATGTGTTTGATGTTTGTTTCCCCCTTAACAGCGATTTTCCCCGTAGATAGCATCCGTGTGACGAAGTAGTCGCCATCCCCGGTGCTAGGCAAGTGAAACTTGCCACTTAGGGTTTAGGCCATGTTTTAGGCCATTTGCTTGTTGTATGCGTAAAAGAGGCTAGGCGACGAAATGATACTCGCCTAGGCGCAAATTGGGGAATTAGCTTGACAACGAAGCTAATTCCGACATTTAGCATGTTGCACAATTACCATGTCATGTTTACTTTCCATTAACGGTACGCCCATTAAATGTCATGTCATTGCATTCTTTTGGTGAACCCGTGATTGCGTAGCATCGCTACAATAATTATGTTCCTGGCTCGTGACCAGAAGCGAGCATAATGAGTTGCTAACCCCAACGCTCGATATATTGAATTGTGAACTAAGAATGCGAGCTCAATGTGCGGGGCAACCCCAGGCTCACTAGCTGAGTTCCATGTGCGGGGACCCCAGGCTCCATTACGTGTGGGTATAGGGGGTGAGGGTTAAGCGACCATTCAACTGGGAGTCTGTTTGATCAACAACTGCAGTTGTAAGGCGTAAACTCTTTGGGGTGGGGTAGTGTTTAGTGCCGATCGGTCTGAAATGCTATGCCATTCAGCGAAGGGCGTAAACATCTACAAAACAACGTGAAACGTGAAATGTGTTTAGTGCCGATCGGTCTGAAATGCTATGCCATTCAGCGAAGGGCATAAACACCTACAACTATGTGAATTGATTGAGATTGATAGTAGCGTGGCTACTCTTGTCTTGTCTTGTCCCGATAATTGTTCTCTTGTACAAATTGTCTTGCCATGTTTTAAATTGTGCACTCATGTTATAACTGCCATGTCATGCATACTAAACTGCTAGGTTGCTAGTTGCCTTACTTTCAGTTTCCTTGCCCAAGTCTTTTAGACTTACTGACATGTGCCCCTTTACTCTTTTGGGTGACACATGTTAGATCCTGAGCCCGAGTACCTCGTTGAGGACGAGGTGTTTGCTGACGCCGAGCCCGAGCTTGTGTTTGACGGGGAGTACGTGGACACTGGGGACCAGTCCTAGCGTCTTCGTTGTGTTTTACTTTTGTTAGATAGTTGTTTTGTTATTCGGTGCGTAGCACCTATACTTTGTTATGTCGCTGCTTTTGTTGGCCTTGTTCTGGGCCTTGGACTCTTTTCTTTTAGCCTGGTGGCTCTTGTTGGACTTTTGTTGATGTTGGACAATTTGTGAGATTGGGGAATTTTATTTCAGTCTCTCCTTGCGTTATTATTGTTATTCTGTTGTGGTTACAGGGACCTATTTATGTATTTGTGGACGCTTATCGGGTTTGGGGCTTCACAGCTCCACTCTCGTGCGGACCTTTTCACGTCTCGCCTCCATTTTAGGGAAGCGGGTCGTGACACACGCACACACAGAATAGCCCTATGGTGTCAGTTGTTATTGTTGTTTGTGCTTAGACTTCGTCGTCAAGTCTAATCTGTCAAGGGGGGTCCCGGACGCTATCATTTCACGTCTGGTTCTCTTTAGTCGTATTTTTACAGTTCAAGGAAAGATGGGCTAAACGTGGCCGAAAGTACGCAAGTGGAAACACTTGCCTGCGGTGGCGAGTGCGTCGTCGGTCTGGATCATCTTGTCGAAGTGGTGCGTCAGCGAGGGTTCGTTTGAAACGAGCCAACGACATTGTCAGATCATGTTTTTCATCAATCCTATTATGGTAAGTTTCTAAGTTTGACGGGGCTACCCTAGTAGTCAAAAGTCACATCTTTTTGATTCGTTTCGCCTAATCGACGACTATCCTATATGCACAGATAATCAATTCCGTTCTTCGATGTCTAAGGTTGAACAACATTTTAAAGGAGCAGAAATGTAAACTTAGTTATTGTTGATGACTTTTAGATTAGGTTTTAGATTCGCTACGATGTGGGTTCTTACTACGCGTTAGGGGCTAACCTTTTCGGCGTTTGATCGTAGAGCAGACGTCGGGTCTGAATGGTGATGGATCTGCGTCGACAGCAACATCTCAGCCGTAGGTAGCACATGGAGACACGTATGGATAGCGAGCAGAAGGCGAGAACAGCGAGCACGGCGTCGGATCTCTTCCGTTGCGGGTAGCGCAACGAATCTACATGGCGGCGGCCACGACGTCGGAAAACACGCGAGATCTGCGACGTGCGTGAACTCCTAGGAGCAAAGGGGGCTGTCGGGGATTGAAGGAGGTCGATGGGGGTTTGCTTGGCCTGGTGGATGGTCAATAGCAGCTGTGAGCGGCAACAGCTCGCCGTGAGAAGGAGAAGAGGACAGTTTTGGTGTTTTCGGTGTTTGCATGCTGTTTACGGGAGGAGGAGGAAGAGTTTTCGCAAGGGGAGGCTACTAGTGGGTAGGGGACGTCGAGGGGAGTGATCGGCGGCCGGTGGGAGTCACCGGTGACGACGACGGTGGTCGGACGCGAGGTTTGAAGTGGAGGGTGACCGGCCGTTTTTGCAGTGGGTTTTGGGGTGTTTGCACGGGTTTTAAAGCGAGTAGGAGATGGTGGCTGATGGAGGCGGGGACGGTCGTCGGCGGTCACCGGAGGGTGGTGGGTGTGGGTGTTTTCCGGCGATGGACAGATCTGTCCAAAACTGGGTTTTGATGGGTTTGAGAGGTGTTTTGAGGGAGAGAGAGAGTATAGGAGAGGGGGAGAAGAGTTGCAGGTGATATAGGGGTTCAAGGGGAGTCGGATGGCAGCAGGGTTTGCTGCCGGAGATGGTCGGAGAGTGGTAGCCAGTGGCCTGAAAGACATGGCGCAGATCTGGGTAAAACTGTCAGCCAAGGGGGTTTGAGGAGGTTTTAATGGAGTTTTAAGGGAGAGAGGTTAATGGAGAAGGAAGGAGGTTGTTGAGGAAGAAGTGGGGATGCCGTAGGGTGGTCGGCGACGGCCGTGGTGGCCAGAAAATGGGTTGGCCGGCAGCCTGAAGGGCTGGCCGCAAATCTGGCTTGGTGCGGTTTGTGAGAGGAAGAGAGAGAGAGAGAGAGAGAGAGAGAGAGAGAGAGAGAGAGAGAGAGAGAGAGAGAGAGAGAGAGAGAGAGAGAGAGAGAGAGGAGGAGGTTGCCGGAGGCTTGGGGGTTGGTCGGAGGTCGCTGGTGACGAGAGGAAGAAGAAGAAACGCAGGTGGCAGTTGGGTTTGATAGGTGATGCGTGGGTTCCTCTAGGGCTTGCGGTTGGTTGGTTTTTAGAGATAGGAGAAATGCTTAATAGTGTATTAAATGGGGTATAATTAAGTGATGACTAGGAGAGAGGGTGAGTGGGGGGGGTGTGCAAAGAGGGGAAAAGCTGGGTGAGGATAGACACAGAAAATCCCCACATGGTACGGAAGGATTTCATGTGATTGGGATTAGGATTTGAATTTCAAATTGATTAAGGCTAATCGGGTTTCGAATTTGATTAGTGGGTTAGGCCAAGCAAACGGTGTCTGAAAATTATGAAAAAAAATATCAGGACGACCGTGACGATGAGTGGCCAAGGGTACGGGAGTCGATCACACGTTAGGTCTACGGAAAATGAACTAAAAATAAAAAGGTCCGGCGTCGAAGTCTAAAGTCACGACGTCTCTCCAATCAAAGCTGATTTGTGGGAGAACGACCCGTGAAATGACGTTCACTAAAAATCCCACAAATAACTACTCTTCCATACGGTCACAATGACATATCACAACGCATATTCTGGATAGAAGAAGGATCGAAGAAAAATACGCGTACAAAGGAGAAAAGTACGCGTAAAAAAATACGTACGGTCAGAAAGCAGCAGTCACACGCTAAGAGATGACTTCGACGCGGCCGCATAATCTCACGACGTGACCGCGTCAAGTCGGATCTCTGCCCGATTTTTATGGTTTTGGGGATCCCTATTTAAGGAGTAGGTGAGCCGTTGGAGAGAGGAGGCCGCTGGGGGAACGTGTTTTTGCCCTAGTTCTTCCTCATTTTCTGTTTTTCTTAGGAGTAGGACTAAATTAGAGTGGATCTAAGACTTCCCCCTTAATTGTAACTAAGGATTAACAACTTTTATGTATGATTCAAGGAGATAAGTTTATTTCTTCATCTCTATTTTGTTAAATCTTGTTCATTACTGTTTTGATTTGTGTTCTCAGTCTCTTTAATTGATATTTCTTGTGTCTGTGATCAATTCTTTCACTTGTATATTTGAATCCATCGTATTATCTTTGTGAAACTCATCTTGTTCATCACATCACACGTAGCTAACAACAATCCTAGATCAAACTAGTCCTCGACCACTCTGCCTCTCTGCGGACGACCCATAACGCGATACGACGACAGTCGTGCGCTTGCGGTTTACAAATGTTAAAACTCGACTACCAAGTTTTTGGCACCGTTGTCGGGGATGCATGATTGATATCGGTTTTTAGTCTTTGTAGGGAGACTACGCTTTTCTTTTATTTTGTTTACATTTCTCTCTTTTATTACCCCTTGGTGTTTTTGACATTTCCTTTTGGTGTAGACTTTTTGCATGCACATGAGATCTCAAGGCATAGCAGACTTGCATCAACTAGACCCAGAGATTGAAGCTACTGCGAGAAGGCTTAACGCCGAGAGGAGGAGGAGAGAAGCCATCGGGACAATGGACGAGATACTCAACCCGAGAATGGTCCGCCGCCACCGCCACCTCCGCAACCTCCGTAAGCTAGGTCGCTCCTCGATTAATCAATGCCTCACAATAGGTCGACCTCTAGCATTCAAAGGCCGGTGGTGGAGCCAAATAACTTCAAACTCAAACCATCTTTGGTTGACTTCATGCAAAGCGACCAATTCTCAGGGGCCCCTATGGAGAATCCGAATGACCATTTGAACACTTATCTAGAGAAGATGGACAATGAAGATCAATGGCATCAGCCATGACACCAGCAGGCTAAGACTTTTCCCTTTTTCACTTAGGGATAAAGCTAAGGATTGGCTCAGGAGTCACAGTCCCAACACATTTACTACATGGGACATTTTATCTCTTGCTTTTCTAACAAAATACTTTCCTCCAGGTAAGACTGCCAAGCTCCGCAACGAAATCGCCAATTTCAAGCAGTCGGAGCGAGAGTCCTTATATGAAGCTTGGGAGAGATTTAAGGATCTCCAAAGAGTCTGTCCCCACCACGACATGCCAAATTGGCTACTTATTGTAGGGTTTTCTAGGTCCTTAGGGCCAAATACGACGTCCGTCCTAAGTCGGTCGGACGAAGTTATCAAAACATCAGTAGAAAAACAACGTACAACAATTTAAAGTCTAGCCCTAAAGGGAAAAACCCCTAGCCAAGATCTCTACTATACTGGGGTTGGGTCCGCCAACCCCTAAGGATAGATCTAACATATGCAATTTATAAACGCATGAATATTTAAAATACATACCTTTCATTTTGTTTCCGCAAAAAACGAAGCGTCATTTTCAGTAACATTTCTTTGGCCCTACTCCGCTTCTCCTGAGCTGAACCACGTCCAAGCTACACCTTGTCCCGAGCTGAACTGCATCCCAAACAGAACCGCATCCCGAGGCGAGCAACACCCTTGTCGCTGAGCCAACCATGCTCCGAAGAAGATTTCACCTTGAGTAGATCCTTCATCAATACTTCGGATCCGATCCGAGCTCCTTCATAGCTTTGTTAGAGCCCGAACAGGAGCAATGAAGAAATTTAGGGAGAAAGACACAAATTTAATTTAAGCTTGGAACCGGGCTTGCTCACGTTTAATGGAGCTACTCAGATCTGGAGCTTGGGACGAGTTTCAGTAAGGCGGGTAGGTCCCTATTTATATAGGCGGCTGACCCCTCCCCTTCACTCCATATCTGATGTGGGATTAAAAGTTTTGGAGAAAAAATTAATTAAAGTTTGTCTTTCACAAATGCCAAACTTTAGCGAATTTTTCCTCCCTCACCATTGAGCTTCGCAAGTGATACAACTATCAAATCGAAGATGGTTGAATGGTGAACACGTAGGAAGAAATGGCACGTCTTTCCGAGTTTGTTTGACCCCTCAAACAAGTGTCCAAACATAGCCCAAAACTAATTTTTCGCAAAAACTGCAGCCGTCGCACAAAACTGGGTTCAAAAAACCCTATTGTGGCTTCCAGGCAGGTCGGGGGCCCACCTAGCGGGCGCCCGACCCACAATGCCAAATTTGGCCTTTTTTTCCACTGTTTTGGCTCTATTTTGTGCGTTTGGTGTCAGTTTTTGACGCGGTTTGAACCTGTGTTTAGACCGGGACGATCCCATCATCCAGGTAACCTTTTTCTCGTGTTTATTATATTAAATATACACGTAAACATTTTTCAACGCATTTAATTCCCTTTGCATCATATGCAAAATTTACACATCTTATATTAATATCCATCTGCATCAAATACAAATGAACTGAGGTCATACATCCCTCAACACTTATTCAGGCCTTCTACAATGGGCTAATGCCACCGGTAAGGATGTCTATAGATTCCACTGCTAATGGCACAATAATGAGCAAGACTCCGGCCGAAGCAAAGAGATTGCTTGAAGCAATGGCTGAGAACAATGACTCCTGAAGTAACGAGAGGAGCACCTCCACTAGAGGAGGTAAATATGAAATCGACGAGGTATCATTACTTTGCGCTAAGTTTGATGCCCTAACTAAACAACTTTCCCTTATTGGGCTTGGTGCTGCTAAACCGCCTACGACGGCAGTTTGCGAGGTTTGTGGTGTGCAGGGACACCAAGGCACTGAATGTTCATCACCTATAGCGGTGCCCCCAGATATGACAATAGAACAAGCGAATGGTTTATTTGGGAACAATCTGAGGCCACCAAACAACCCTTACTCCGACACATACAATCAAGGGTGGAGGAACCATCCCAACTTCTCATACCGGACTCCGGGATTGCAAGCTCCCCCACCATACCCTCAGCAGCCCCAGGAACTCCAAGCTCCAGCTTCTCAAGCCCAATTTCAGAACTTCAATCAGAGGCCTCCGGTTAGTGCACCCTCCATCCAAAATTCAAACTTGGAATTACTGATTGAAAGTCATATCCGGACTCAAGACCAGAAGAATGACTACTTCTAAACCTCTATCCGGTAACTGATGACGACGACGCAGCATCTTGTGTCCACCTTACAAAAGCTGGCGACTAGCCAAAAGTCCATGGAGACCACAATGGTGTAGATGTCACATCAACTCTCCCAGCTTTCTAAGGCACATGAGAAGTTGCTGGGGCAAGTTGAAGAAAATCCCTGAGGGCATGTGAACGTGATTACATTGAGGAGCGGGAAAATGTTTGAAGGTCCCACCATGCCTGTGACGGAGAAGGAAGCTGAAAAAGAAGAAGAAGCTCATGTTGAGCTTGAAGTTGAAGATGACAAGAAGTTATGCGTGAGGTAGAGCCTCTGCAGCCCGGATCCAACAAGGATAAACAAGTGGAGAAAGATCTATGGAAGCCCACCGACGAGCCACTCAGGCCATATATACTGAGAGTCCCATTTCCGTCGAGATTGGCAAGTGGAAAGATGTTTAAAGGTCCCACCATGCATGTGATGGAGAAGGAAGCTGAAGAAGAAGAAGAAGAAGCTCATGTTGAGCTTGAAGTTGAAGATGACCAAAAAGTTGTACGTGAGGTAGAGCCTCTACAGCCCGGATCCAACAAGGATAAGCAAGTGGAGAAAGAGATAGGAAAGCCCACTAACAAGCCTCCCAGGCCATATATGCCGAGAGTCCCATTTCCATCGAGATTGGCGAGGGCCAAATTGGATGAAAAGTACGGGAAGTTCTTCGATCTTTTGAATCAACTCAACATCTCCATCCCCTTTCTCGACGCGATCTCTGAGATCCCTGCCTATGCCAAGTTCCTCAAGGAGATAATTACCAAGCGTGGTAGAAGGGAGAAGGTGGTGTTCTTCGCAGAGTGTAGCACCAATCATTCAGAGAAAAATGGTAGAAAAACTAGAGGATCCCGGGAGCTTCTCCATCCCATGCATTATTGGAGATTTGGATGTCAAGAGCGCCCTTTGCGACTTAGGAGCTAGCGTTAACTTAATGTCCATCGGCATTTGTGAGAAGCTGAATCTCGAGGAGCTACAACCCATGAACATCTCACTCTAGCTAGCAGACCGCTCTGTGAATACCCCCTTGGGATAGTAGAGGATGTGTCGGTGAAGATCAGGAAAATTTTAGTTCCATGCGACTTTGTCGTCATAGACATGCCGAAGGACGCACGTATCCCGATCATCCTAGGTAGGCCCTTTCTAGCTACAGTAGGGGTCCTCATTGATGTAAAAGGAGGGAGGCTCTCCCTCAACATTGGAAAGAAGAAGGTCGAATTCGACCTTAAGAAATCAATGAGAAATTTCACGAAAGTTAGCCATCGGGGCCAAGTAGATCTCCTCGAAGAAGCAATCGAGGAGTCGAGTTTGGAGGAGCTATTTCTGGGTGACAACAACAATGAGCCCCTTATTCGGCGAGAAGCCAAGCTTAAGGATCTAGCGATGAAGGAGGATCACGAAGAGACCACCGAGATAAATCTGTAGGAGAAACCACCGCGATCGCATCCACTATATCCTAGAGACAAGAAGAAGCATAAGGAAAGCCACAAAGAGCTAAGCAACAAGGCAAATCATGGAGATGGCCTCATCCGGGATCTCTCCACCCTAAAATCGACATGATGAAATCAATATATGGAGTCGAGCTCACGACTTAAAACGAGCGCTTCTTGGGAGGCAACCCAAGTGTCTTCGATTTAGATTTTCCATTTTTATTTTCATCTTTATTTTAGATTAGATTAGTTTAGATTTTTACTCTTTAATAAAGCTCCAAAACCCAAAGAAATAGACTAAATATTTGATTGCAGGAAGAAGAAGAATAAATGGAGGAAAGGACCACATGCGGCCACGTCATGCTGATTCACGCACGCGGCCGCATAGATGACATGTGGAGAGACAGTTGACGTGCCTGCATCGTACACATCAACATGGCCCGCGAATGTCTCTGGAAGTTTGGCCAAAACAAAAATTTCTCAGAGCATTTTCGCGACTGCGTCACTTTAGGTGACGCGGCCGCGTCGATTTCTCTTTTTAGACGAAATGATGCGGCCGCATTAATTTAAATAACGCGGGCCGTGAATCTCTCTGTATTTTCAACCCAAAATTTTTCAAATCGGCCAGAGCGTATGCGGTTTGCGTCGTTCAGGCGACGCGGCCGTGTCAACTTTAACTTTCACAACATTTTACACGGCCACTTTAAGTTCTCACGCGGCCCACGTAAAATGCTTATATAAGCTCCAAAATCCCAAAACGACCCTTTCACTTTCATTTTCGCTCGAAACGGTCCGACTCCCCTTCATCCCAAGCGACGCGATCTTCTTCCAAATCCCTTCCAAACTCTCCAAATCTCTCCCAAAACTCTTCCAAACCCTCACTCACCCTAATCCAAACTCCCCTCCACCCTCTTCATCTCATTTCTGTTTCGACCAAACCATAGGGCACTCGGATTTTTGGGGTTTTTGAAACCCCAATCGACACGGGCGGCTATCAAAGGAGTCCTCGGATTGGGATAGCTTGTGGGAACTAATATACGAGCATTGCGAGCATCTACTTCAGCGAGAAGCATCATTTTGGGTAACTTCGCTCCTCATCTCTCTAAATTTAGAATTCTTGTTGCTGAAATTTGTCGATCTTTGCGTAAGTTGCACACACTCATATCACATGTTGAGTATTTGACTTCTCCCTTTTTGGTGTTAATGATGAGCAAACATAAATACTTGTGACTAATCCCATATTTGCAGTTAATCTATTGCTTAAGCATTTCATGAAGATCAATTAGCAATGGATGTCACTCAAAGATCAATGAAAGCATGAAAAGTGGATTGGATGATTAAAGATGGTGATTGAAGCTCCTAGAAGACTTCAAGCTCATACTTTGGATAGAAGAGAGACTTCTATAAAATGTAATCTTTTTATTCTCTTCTAGTATGTAGCTTAGAAGTAGAACTATGTTGGAGCATACACACATCTTCATTTCTGTCTTATGAAATCATTAGATCACATTTCCTTATCTTTCAATTCACATTTCTCAAGCATGTGCATGTTATGATTTCAACAGGCGACTGCTGAACGATTTACAGTCGTCCGTCTCAAAACATTCGACTGTGATTTCTTCTACAATCGCTTATTATGCACATACTTAATCAAATGATTTTTGGGCCTTTTAGCTTTAACTCCTTCAGGCGTTTGCTGTACAATATACAGGCGCCTGTCCAAGCCACAGTTGCATGTCTATCTTTAGCCCAAAGGTCACTTTCATTTTCATTTGGCCAGTCAACTGATGTTGTATTGACAGTTGCCTGTCCAAGGCACAGTCGATGGTCAATGCTTCAATAGGCGCCTGTCTATGATTCCTCTGCAGACTCTGCTCTCTGGAATGCTTCAAGTTTTAGTGCCAGTCGACTGACGTTGTATTTACAGTCACCTGTCCAATACACAGTTGACTGTCAATGCTTCAACAGTCATCTGTCTTTGATCTCTCTACAGACTCTGCTCTCTGAAAAGTTTCGGGTTTTAGTGACAGTCGACTAATGTTGGTTTCACAGTCGCCTACCCATGGCACATGCGTATGTGTGTTCCACATCAGTCGCCTATCGTGTCTTCCCCAAAACTTTCTGAGATTTTCTCAGCTTACCCATATTGCGGCCAGTCGACTGTAGAAGGATTTACAGTTGCATGTTAGTTTTACAGGTGCATGTCTTCTCTTCATCAGTCGACTGTTCACGTGATAAGTTACCGCTTGAGTTCTCCCCTACCATCTGACACAGTACAGTAGTCGACTGTGTTTTGTTCAACGGTCAACTATCGACTGTGTAAATTATATCCGTTGGCTTTTTCTCCACCAATTTCAAATGGGTTTTTGGAGATTCTGTTTGGGGGTTTTTAGAGAACCTATAAAGAGGGCTTCAACTGATCCATTGAGAACTTCTTGATAAACTCTTGAAAACCCTAAGCACTCATCTTCAAGCTCTCAAATCCAAAAGCCCTAGAATTCCAATCTTTTCCTCTCTTGCTCTCCAACCTAGAATCAAAGTGATATCTTCTAAGCAATTGGTGGTGACAAGAGAAAAGGCTTTTTCTCTCTTTCAAAAGAGGCCTCAACACACAACACACTTGCTCCTTCAAGTTCTACATCAAGGCATATGTGATTGTAAGTGTTGCTATTTCATTATTTCATATCTTTCAATATTAGTTTAACTCTCGGTTTGTGAGAGTGGTTTAATTGCTCCCAAGTTGTGGGAGTCAAGGACAGCGAGTGTATTCCGATTTCACTTGTAGGGTTGCTACAAGTGGGTTTAAAGGAAACCTCAAGTTAGGGTTCTAACTTGAGTATCCGGTGGTATCCGGGTGGAAGGGACGTAGGATTACCAGGAATAAGTCGGGAGTTGACTTGGGTAATCCGAACCCTTGAAACATACTTATGTTAGCATTGTTTCAATTTAGGGTTCATTTACATTCCGTATTAATTGTTGGTTAGGAATTTAATTTGGTATAACTATCGTTTTAAATTGTATGAACACTATTCAACCTCCTTCTAGTGTTTCCTCATAGTCATGTGTTGAATCATTGGGTTGGCACTCGGGGAAACTCAATCGAAGAATGACCACGGCCCACCAGGCGCACCAGAGAAGTCCGATATCGGACCCCAGTCAAAGCCCAACCGGCCAGTCGATCGTTGGGTCCGCCTCGTACGAACGTGTGATTACAGGCGAGCTCGGAAATCCCAGGGACGTGGGAAGCGTTTTACTCCCATTTATGATAGAGGATCATGGCCATAATATAGGCGGATGTTAACTCCCCAACGTCTCTAGGAGGACCCCCAAACCCCTATAAATAGGAAGGGGGTTCCATCTTTAAGGTACGAGTGCTAATACATAAAACTCTATCTTCTTACTTTTCCATTCCATATTTGAGCTTGCATCGTTAGTTTAGCGACGAACCTCCGTGGGTCGATCCATACTACACCAAGCTCCATGTTCCTTTTAAGTTCCTTACTAACTTAAGCATCGGAGGGGATTTGGGTCGGAACCCGGATCCGACCCCCCTGACGACTCTCTGTGGTGTAGACTGACGATCGCCATCCAGTGCCCAAGGTCAATATCAAGCTCTTCGACCTCAAATGATCGATCCAACTATCGTTCCTAGGTCGATCATCGGTCGTACCATCATCTACTATCAACCACCGACCCCGGTTCATTCAGCCGAGGGTCCCACTTCGAAAGCTGACTAGGCTCCAGCTCAGCGCTGCGAGTCCCCATCAGCTGGACAACTGTGCCGGTCAATTTTAGCCTTAACAGTTTGGCACCGTCTGTGGGAAACATTAACCAGCTTGTCATCCCAAAACCATTCAGAAGCTATAGCAGCTGGACCCAGCAACGCGGGACCAGTCGAAGGTCCAAAAAAAGGTCCCGGTCAAACAACGTCCTGTTAAAGGACATCGCAGACTCTACAACTCCCCCACCTCGACCAACGGAGGAGGCAAACGAGCTTGGGGTAACCCGAAGAGAATTCAACCAATTCACTGTGTAGGTTGACAGGAGCTTAGGCGCGTTGGCATCTTTAGTGTGCCAGAGCATGGGGAGCCCGTCCTCGGCAAAGGAGCCACCACAACATCCAAATCCTTACCTGACGCTGACAAGGGGCTCAGCATAGCTTCGAGGTCTGGGGGACCCGAGGGCAGAAATTCACCTCGTCGGTTTGACCCCTCGACCCACCAGAACAATGGGGTAGGGGTCGAGGATCAAGCTTTCATACTCCAGTAGGGACCCACCCACTCCAATTACCGGGCGGCGACCAGCAGCATCTTGGACCAGGTAATATATGGAGTTCCTCCTGGTTATAACCCATTGAACCCTGCAGGTGGATTCGCAAGAGGAGAAGAGATCCAAAATCGATCTCCTGGGGCCAACTTTTCGCAAATTGGAGGAGGAGGATCTGTGCTGGTCCAGTCTGCTATGCGGAAAACTCCGCCGAAGGAAAATATCCTCTCAGCTCCTTTCATCCCCAAATTCAAGCTCCCGGCCCTACCTATGTATGACGGCAGAGGCGCCCCATGGTCACACATTCAAAAGTATTTGAATGTCATGCTACTCTACGGGGTCGATGAGCCGTACCTTTGCAGAGCTTTCGACGCTACCTTAACTAAGAGGGCAAAAAGTTGGTACGAAGAGCTACCCCGCTGCTGCATTGGCTCATTCGACGAGCTAGCAGAAGTGTTCTACAAATAATTCATCGCCGGACGTCGACCCAAGAAGAGGTCATCATACCTCTTCTCGCTCAAACAGAACGAGAACGAGTCAATCCGAGATTTCGTCTCTAGATTCAACAACGAAAGACTCGATGTGGAAGAGACGCCAGACATGACCATCATAGCAGCACTTACTCAGGTGGTCAGGAACAAGCACATGAGGAGAGCTCTTCACCAATTCCTGCCTAATACCGTTGCGAAAATGCTCAATATCACTGATCGGTTCACTTCCTCTGAGGAAGTGGAAGAGCCAGACGGAGCCAATACAAAGGGAACTCCATCTCGCCGCAGAGACACGAGGCGAGAGAAATCAAACTTGGGCATGCCCCGCCAGGAGACTCGAGACAAAAGGCCCAGAGAGAGGAGCCCTCAAAACAAGGAGCGTACAACTTCGCCAATCCGGTCATCCGTAATGCATAAGTCCTCGCCTACGCCCCAAAAGAGGTGCTGATACAGGATGCTGCAAAGAAAGGCAAATACGAGAAGAGGGATGACCTCAACTTTTGTAAATACCACAATGACTATGGGCACGACACAAACGACTGTTGGACCCTCAAGAAGGAGATCGACGTCCTGATCAAATGTGCACACCCCAAAGGCCCGTCCGATGATCCATCCGGCAAGGAGGGGTCCTCTAAATAGAAAGGCAAGATGACGGGATTGCCCGTCACTAAGGTAGTCGACTGAAGAAATCGTCCAACCAGCCTTGGCAAATAGCTCCGACGTCGATCGAAAAATCCATGTACGCCTTTTTCGTTTCTTATTTTCGTTAATAAAGCATGTTTTCTTTATTAAACAAAGCTTCACACATATGAACCTTCATAAAGTTTGGAGAAATCGTCCGGCCAAAAAACCTTTTCTCAGGGGTTGGGAAAACAAAACTTACGCTGTGGTCGTCAGCCGTAAGTTGAAGGGGCCACCCTTTCACCACTGAACGACCCTTGTGAACGGTCGTCAGCCGTAAGTCAAAGGGGCCACCCCTTTGCCACAGAACGACCCTCGTGAACGGTCATCGGCCGTAAGTCGAAGGGGCCACCCCTTTGCCACTGAACAACCCTCGTAAGTGGTCGTCAGTCGTAAGTCAAAGCGGCCACCCCTTCGCCACTGAACGATCCTCGTAAACGGTCGTCAGTCATAAGTCGAAGGGGCCACCCCTTCGCCACTGAACGACCCTCGTGAACGGTCGTCAGCCGTAAGTCAAAGGGGCCACCCCTTCGCCACTGAACGATCCTCGTAAACGGTCGTCAGCCGTAAGTCAAATGGGCCACCCATTCACCACTGAACGACCCTCGTGAACGGTCATCAGCCGTAAGTCGTCGGGGACACCTCTTCACCACTGAACGATCTGTAATGCCCTGATAGCTACTGCACAAGTACTAGAGGGGGGTGAATAGTACTTTAAAATAATCAAGATAATTATTCCTAATTATTGTGCAAACTCAACCAACAATGCGGAATGAAAATATGACAACAATAAAAGACAATGCACATAAGTGATGTAACGGGTTCGGATCCACCCAAGTTTCCCCGACTTGTTTCCGATGATCCTACGTCCCAAACACCTGGATCCCCTCCGGCTACTTGAGTTAGAATCCTCTAACCTAAGTTTGCACTATGAAATTCTTGTAGAAAACCTCTACAAGATCAAATCATACACAAATGAAAAACGTGACTCCCACAACCCGGGATCACGGTCTTCTCTCACAACCGAGAAATAAACTTAAAAGAAAAGTAAATGAAACAATAAAACACTTACAAACAAAATCCTATGCCTTGAGTAAACTAACTGATTTTAGGGCAATGAAGATTTTGAAGGAGAGAATGTCACCAAACCCTAGCTCCACTAAGATGAACCACGATCGAAGGCTAGGATGTAGTTGGTGACTTTGAATCAAGCTCTTGGCTTGAGTGGCTCACAATGAAGAGAATCTCTCTTGAGGAAATTAGGGCTCAAGGAGTTTGGAGAGATTCTTGTGAGTAATGAGGAAGCTTAGAAATGAGAATTGAATGCTTTCTCTTTGATCTCTAAATCACAATAAATGGCAGCCTTGAGTGCTAACACGAAGCATCTCTAGGATATATAGGATAGAGAGAAGAGAGAAGCAAAATTCGTAGCATTAAATGCCCAACAGATCTATTTTTGAAGCAGTCTAATCGGTCTAAGAAGGATCACTGACCGATTAGTTTTGTAACTAGTCGGTCGGTGATTCTTCTTGGACCGACTAAAAGGTTGACAGCCAAGAAGGAGAATTCAGGAGATAGAACTAGTCGGTCTAAGAAGACTTGCCAACCAACTAGTTTGACAACTAGTCGGTCGGTGAGTGTTCTTTGATCGACTAAGTAGTTGAAACTCAATAGGCTGAACACAAGGAGAACTAGTCGATCTACGAACAAATTCCAACCGACTAGTTTCACAACTAGTCGGTCGATGGATGTTCTTGGACCGACTAATTAGTCAACAGTAGCTAGGCTGAAGAAATGAAAGTATAACTAGTCAGTCTAAGAAGGATTCCCAACCAACTAGTTTGACAACTAGTCGGTCGGTGAACCTTCTTGGACCGCCTAATTGGTCAACAGTGCCTAGGCTGAATTGAGCAAGGAAATCTAGTCGGTTCAAGAAGGATTCTTAACCGACTAGATGACAATCTAGTCGGTTGGTTCTTCTTCTTGAACCAACTAAGATGCACTAGAAGCCGCGAAATGAAGCGTAAAGCTTCAGGAAAGTTTCTATGGGCTTCTACGATAATCCTAGCTCTAAGTTATGAGCGTTATGAAGATTATAATGTAAGTCCTACTCAAGACTTAACATTCTACGAAAAGAAGCTAGAAGACTATAAAATAAACTTGACGAACCGTCTTCAAATCTTCAATCCGAATCTCTTGACTTCCATAATGCTCCTTGAGCTTCAACGAAGCTTCAGGCACATGATCACGCGCTTTGAGAAGTCTTGAGACGTCGCTTTTGATGTACGTAGAATTTTGGCAACGATCTCCATAACTGCGCTCACAAAGAGTTAGTTCACGATATTTATGTTTGTTCATCATCAAAACCAAATCCGGGGAATCAATACTCAACATTCTCCCCCTTTTTGGTGATGACAAACCAACATAAATAATAATCAATAATAATGAGTCAAATGAAATTTACTTACTCCCCCTGCATTGATGACACGTTAATTCCGTATTAAATAATAATCATACGCATCAAGCAGACGAGGAAAGTATAAAATATGAACCAAATTATTGAAATTTAGGATCTTAACCCATTTTTATATCTTAACTCCCCCTGAATCTAACATATCAAATTAGATTCACGGTAAATTGCTTTAAATTATCATTTAGCACATCGTCATTATTAATTCTCTCCCCCTTTGGCATTAGCAAAAAGAGCGGGTTGAGATCAACAACAACAACAATGGCTAAAATAAAAGCACGAGAGTCAAAGAATACGCCACGGTCCAAATGACACCAATGTAAAATAACGAAGAAAATCAAAGTGTGCCAACGAGACCATAGTCGAAAATCGAAAAATGAAATCATCAAAACTCAAATCAATTTCACGTATTGAGTTATGGAACATACTCTTCAATATCAACATTCTTAGTGAATTTAGTGCATGAAAAACAATTCTATATTTTCATAGAAACAATTCTATTTAATCAATATAATCGTCGAGCGACGAAATCAACATCAGAGACAAAAAGAATATAATGTGCACACTGAAGTAAATGGCAACATGATGTATATATATATATATATAAATATATATATATAAATAAATATATATATATAACAAGATACATCAAAAGGTATACATCCGCCAACACAAATATAAACGATCATCAGATCGGTGCACAACATACAACACATGTCTCAACAGACATCAAAACGAACATACATCAAAATGTATCACCAAAACATCCAAAAATACATCAAAAATACATAACCACCCAACTATCCTACCCCACTCTCTCACGACAAAATAGATCATCCAAGTGCACATGGGAGAGTCCTCCAACGCAAGCTCAGGAGGCGGAGGCAGGATCAGCAGTAGCAGCAAGCTGTGCAGAAGAGGTGGTGGTCTCTGGAATGACTGGAGTGTCCACCGAAGGGAGGGTGGCAGCAGGAGTGCTCTCGGGAGCACGAGCAGACGAAGCAGCAGCAGACGTACCCTCTGGGGCACGAACAGGAGAAGCAACAAGCTCCTCAAGATTAGCATCATCCATGGCCTCCTCGTCAGAAACTGTAGGAGGAACCTCAATGCCCAAGTGATAACAGATGCGAGCAAGCATCTCCTCACATCGAGCAATACGAGCCTCCTGACGGCTCTGAGTGTCATGGCCTGTTTAGCTCTATACGGAGACTGATACGGTAGCCCTCTACACGCGAGTAGAGTGAGTATAATGAGTTGATAAGGAGGGATATGGTGTGAATGTGGCTCGTGGCAGTCATGTAAATTTGTGGAAAGTGTAGGGGTATTTTGCTCATTTGACTACACGGGTAGAAGTGTGTGTGTATAGTAAAAGTGGGTGTGTAAAGAAATGTCAAACTTGTAAATTTAGAAAGAGTGGGTTAGAGTGTGAGGGGCTAGTGTGAAAAGGGATGTGTTTAGTGGCATGCTCGTAAATTCTTAGAAAGGTCAGGGGCAAAACGGTCTTTTGGCCAAAGCTGCTGTGCATACACACTTAAGTTGTGTGTGTATAAAGTAATGGCAAACTTGTAAATACTTGAAACTTGAGGGATAATTTTGGAAGGGTATAAAGGTCATTTAGCCTAGACATGCTTATCCTAAAGAGGGTTCTAGAGTTAGGAACTTCCACCCCTTTCTTTAAACTTCTTCTTTCTTCTTTTCTTTTCTTTTCATTAATTATTTTCCCCTCTCCCCACCCCAAACCAGGCCGAAATTCCCCTCCACTCTTCTTCATTTCATCAACACTCAAAAACCCTAGTTCTACCCCAAAATTTGAAGAAAACCCTAGGCTACTTCAAGGAGAAAGAAAGGTGAAGGGAAGAAAAAGAGAAGAAAGGAAGGAAGAAGCTTTCTTGAGGTAGGAATTCTAACTTGGTTAGGGAATTTTTATTTAGGGTTATGAGATTGTTATGATGATAATTAAATTGTTCAAGTCCTTGATTTCATGTTTTATATGTGCAATAGCTCCAAAGATTCCATTTTTCCCTTGTATTTGCTTGCAAATCACCCTCTCCTGAAAAACAGAATTTTACATGTGTGTTTGCACATCAATTTTTATTTCTGTAGTTGGATTCACTTTCTGAAAAAAAATATGTATGTGTAGATCTTGAAATTCTACGCCAAATTCATATAAAATATGTCATATGTTGAGTTCAATAAGTAGGAGAAAGAATTCATTATTTGCAAGATGTCTGAAAATCTGTCAAGCTGTACACAGTTCAGCAAAATGAGCATAACTACCTGCATACTCTATGGATTTTGTTGATTTTGGTCTTGTTGGAAACTTAAGAAGTTTTTCTAGATGTTCATCAGAGTGCTCATATGTCGTAATTCTGGCTCCAAGATGCTTAAATTTGGCTTTGAAGACAGGTCCAGAAATCTGTTTGCAGAACAGTTTTGACACCCTTGACTAAATAATTCACTATAAATTCAATACTTCATATTTCTGCCTGAAATTTTATGGGTAAACTCATGATATTATATCTCCAACTTTCATTCAGTAAGTTTTGACAAATTCATATGATAAAATGGTGAAATATGCTGTTCTTTTAAGCTGCACCTGCAAATTTCAGCAAGTTGCACTATTTTGGGTGATGTTGAATTGGTAATGTTGTTAAGTTTTCTATTTTAACATGCTTGAATATTGTTGATATCTTTTATAAAGTTAATTATGATTGTTACTAAAATTGATGGTGTGATACTTTACATTTACATGGAGACCGCCATATGTTCGTCGAAATGCCCAAATGAATGTGCAATTGAAGCAACTTGGAAATGGCTATGGAAATGTTGTGCCATGTAATTCATTATGAATTTGCACATGATTATTGAAGATTATGACACTTGACATGTTGACTGGGATGTCTCGATCTGCTCTAAGGCAGGTGAGAATCCTGGTATGGGGACGGGGGCTGTTTGGGTATAACTTAATTATAAGGGGCTGGACCGAGAAGTTGGGGAATGGTATGTGATATGTGATATTTACACCCACTCACCTTTATCGGGAGTGGAGGGGACATACGGAGGTTGTGCTATTATGTGGAGAGCCTCACTCCTGCCAGGGACGGGGGAGATGAGAGGCCCGGTGTACAGTGCCCGTGTCCACTGCGTCGTGTGCTATATTCACCCCAAATTTGGGGTGAGGTCCAGGTCCTTATCTTTAGGTGATACCCAAGCTTCCAAAAATCACTAATAACAATTAACTAATGAACCATATATGTGTTGTTGTTGTTGCACACTCGTGTGTTGTACTTTTACCTTGGTTGTTTATACTCTTATTGCCGTTATACTCATAACCTTAAATGATTTTTCCCTTCCCTAGTTAGTTTCCTACTGGGCACGTTTGACGTGCTCGTTTTACTTTTCAGGTCTTGAGCAGAGGTCACCAGAGCAGCGTCTCCCACAGGAGATTCCTTAGATGTGGGTTTGGGTTTGGGTTTGGAAATACCACTCTTTTGGGATGTGTCTTGTAGTGTGAGTTGAGTTGAGTGGGGAGTGAGTTGTCTTTTGTAGCTGTGTTATATGTTGGTGGCTTGTAGCACTTCTCTTGTATATACTAGAGACAGTTCACTTGTACTTGACGCTGGTGTGTGGTACACTCTTTAGTTATGTAGTTATGTGGATATGTACTCTTTGTGATGGCTATGTGTGTTGCTTCTTTCTTTTATATATCTGTGATGTATGATCCCAGCATACGCAGTGGCCTGCTTATTGTGTGTTTACCTTACACGCTTGGTGTAATACCGCGGCTTGTCAGGCTCCATCCTCTCTCTTCCCCACTATGGGACGTCGTATAGGTATATGTGAGAATGGGGCCTGACAGGTTTAGTGGTGGCCCATGCAGGTCTGCTCACATTGCGATATGCGAAAGGATAATACATCCAATACACTTTAATGCCGTCACATATGGTACTAATTCCACTTGTGTTGTCTTTTTCTCTGCAGAATGGATAGTGGAAATGGAATATCTTCATCAGAGATGGAGCACGCTGAGCCCTCCTTGATGGAGAAGATTTTGCTTGGTTTCCAGGCGAGTCTGGGTCAGCAGGCTGAGATGCTCGCCAAGATGCAGAGTCAGAAGACCCCAGGCTTCAAGCAGTTCAGGGTAATGAAGCCAAGGACTTTTTCTGGCAAGGAGACAGCCCTGGAGGTTGATGAGTGGTTACGACGCACGGAGGATGATCTCACAGCTGTCGGATTTCCGTTGGAGAGTTGGGTGGATGCAGCAAAAAGACAGCTGACACATCAGGCCCGAGATTGGTGGGATGCCCAGGAGCGGCACCTGATAGGACCTATCACGTGGAAGACTTTCAAAGAGCGTTTTGAGTCCAAGTTCCTTCCAGAGACTGCACGGGATGAGCTCAGATAGCGTTTTGAGCAGTTGACTCAGGGCCGGCGGAGCGTGGACGAGTACGATGCTGAGTTTTCTTTGCTGAGCAAGTTTGCCCCGGAGCTTGTTTCGACCGATGCCACCTGAGCTCAACGCTTCTGTATGGGGCTGGATCCGGAGTATAGAGCGACGATGTCTATGCAAAAACTCGCCACACAGGAGGATGTGCTTGAGGCGGCAAGACTATATGAGATCCATTTGCGGAGCATAGGGAGATTGCCCACAGGCGACAGACGACCTTCAGGATCACAGAAGGCATTATCTCGTCCAGTACAGACGGCCCAGTTCAAGAGATCAGGAGCTCATGTAGTGACACAGAGACGTCCGACATGCCAATTCTGTGGCAAGACTGGTCACGATCAGAAGGAGTGTAGGGTTTGGGCTAGGCAGTGCTTCGCTTGTGGTGGTCGAGGACACATTAGCAGATACTGCCCATAGCAGGGTGCCTACCCAACCCCGGTAGTACCCGTGGCAGCTAGACCGATGCAGTCGCAAGCTCTTCCACCTGGTCCACAGTGGCCATCTCTTCTGGCACCAGCTGGGCCAGACACACCAGCCCCGAGAGGACCTTCCTTGCCTCCTCAGCGACAGGCCTACAAGAAGACAAATTCTGCTCCAAAGTCCCAGGCCTTTACGATGACGGCAGTAGAGACAGAAAACTCAGGCCAGGTTTTCACTGGTATGGTTCTAGCCCTCTCTTTACTTTACTTTATATCACTTGTTGTCTAGCTATGATAGGCATTGGTTTGATTTCTTGTTGGCTTCTAGGTAGGGTTAAAGTAGCATCTTTTCCTGCCTTAGCACTTTTTAATTCTGGGGCTTCACACTGCTTCTTGTCCCGACAATTTGTGGACAAAAATGCAATACCAGTTGACTCCTTCACTGTTAGTTGGAATATTCACACAGGGAATGGTGTGATCAGGAGTACTTCAGGGCTCCGTAGTTGTCCAATGGAAATTTGTGGTCGGGAGTTATATGCTGACTTCCTCATGATTGAGATGCCCACCTTTGAAGCAGTGTTTGGGATGGACTGGTTAGCGATGTTTTGTGCCACTATTGACTGCAAATTAAGGAGGGTAGTCTTCCAAGTTTCCGATCATCCAGAGTTTGAGTTCAGAAGTGGAAATTGCACATTAGAACCTGTGAGATTTAGAGCGACCCCAGTGGAAGCGGAAGTGTTGGCAATGGCCATGGAGGCGGAGCCGGTTTTACCTAGGGTTGTGCGAGACTTTTCCGATGTCTTCCCTGATGACATTTTTGGACTTCCTCCTAATCGATCATTGGAGTTCACCATTGATTTGATACCAGGCACGCAACCCATTGTGAAGGCTCCTTATCGGATGGCACCACCTGAGCTAGCTGAGCTTTGTAATCAGTTAAAGGACTTATCAGAGCGAGGGCTGATACAGCCAAGCGTGTCACCTTGGGGAGCACCAGTGCTTTTAGTCAATAAGAAAGATGGATCCCGGAGGATGTGTATTGATTATAGAGAGTTGAACAAGGTGACAATAAAGGACAAGTACCCACTTCCCCGCATCGATGACCTCTTTGATCAACTTAGTGGATCTCGAGTCTACTCAAAGTTAGACTTACGGAGCGGTTATCATCAGATTAAGGTTCGAGGGTCCGATGTTTCGAAGACAGCTTTTCGAACCCGTTATGGACATTATGAGTTCCTGGTGATGCCCTTTGGTGTGACTAATGCTCCAGCTACCTTTATGAGATTAATGAATCAGGTATTCTTTGACTATTTGGACAAGTTCGTGGTGGTCTTTATTGATGATATCCTGATATATTCCAAAGACGAGGAAGAGCATGCAGAGCATCTGAGAATTGTTCTAGAGACTCTGAGGCAGCATCAGCTATATGCCAAGTATAGTAAGTGCTAATTTTGGCTGTCTAAAGTGGCTTTTCTGGGGCACATAGTTTCAGGAGAAGGCATATCAGTTGATCCAGAAAAGGTGGCTGCAGTGGAGAAATGGCATGTCCCCAGGACGGTTTCAGAGATTAGGAGTTTCTTGGGATTGGCTGGCTATTACAGGAAGTTCATCAAAGATTTCTCTAAGATTGCGGCACCACTTACTCACCTGACTAAGAAGGATGTTGCTTATGTCTGGTCTGAGGAGTGTCAACATGCATTTGAAGAGTTGAAGAGAAGGGTGACTACTGCGCTAGTT
This sequence comes from Scilla litardierei, assembly GCA_030789695.1. Classification (NCBI taxonomy): domain Eukaryota; kingdom Viridiplantae; phylum Streptophyta; class Magnoliopsida; order Asparagales; family Asparagaceae; genus Scilla; species Scilla litardierei. The sequence goes on along the minus strand of JAULAV010003932.1, from coordinate 660 downwards.
CTGACGATTCCAGACTGTTCTGAAGGATTTGAGATTTTCTGTGATGCCTCTGGCAAAGGGCTTGGATGTGTCCTACATCAGCATGGATGTGTGGTAGCTTATGCCTCTAGACTTCTGAGGGTGCATGAGCTAAACTACCCTACACATGACTTGGAGCTGGCAGCCGTGATTTTTGCCCTAAAGCTATGGAGACACTATTTGTTAGGGGAGCATGTCAAGGTGTACACCGACCACAAGAGTTTGAAGTATGTGTTCACCCAGAAGGAGCTCAATATGAGACAACGTTGGTGGCTCGAGCTGATGACAGATTATGACATTGATCTCTAGTATCATCCTGGGAAGGTAAACGTGGTCCCTAATGCACTCAGTAGATATCCTGCTGTGATGATATTGACCTCTCAGCCTCAGCTCCAGTGGGCACTACGACAAATGGAGGTAGAGGTTGTTCTTACAGGTGTTAAAGCGACCATGTTGGGTTTGCAAGTTCAGTCCGATCTGGCAGACCAGATCAAGGCCGCACAGTCAGGAGATGGAAAGCTAAAGAGGATACGAGAACATGTAGAGGCCGGACTTCTAACTGATTTCCGCATTCATGAAGATGGCTCTCTTAGATTTGGGACTCGGCTATGTGTGTTGGCTGGTGCTATCCGAGAGGAATTG